>OX243858.2:600000-792500 GCA_945859575.2 Herminia tarsipennalis
AGGAAGGCTATGGGCTATATAACATTACGCTACGACCAATAGGAGCGGAGCAACAATGGAAAATGTTGCAAAGACGGGGAAAATTGACACAGACGAAGTTGCGCGGGACAGCTAGTTAACTATAAAATTACTATAGTATTTTGCACTTTCATGACATGATATTACATTATCAGCTGTTTTTGTAGCACGAAGTGACTACGATTGCCCAGAATGATATAATTTATCAATTTACAGTTTTTATTAAACGAATGACAACCCTATCTTTGATACTTTTGACAGGGAATCCTAAGAGTTGCTACACACACGTTCGGGCGGCATTAATCGGCACAGGCCGGTGGTATATGCGGTTCAATGTTCGGGAGAAAAGTCGTTAGGCTTTAATGAACACGTCGATACACTGCGCCGGGCGACAGCGGACCGGCATCGACCGGTACAATCGAATGATGTGCCTGAATGAACTATAGTACGCACGTTATCGTCCGAGTCGTAGGGCCATAAATCATTTCTCTATATCTATCTCGCTTGCACTTATGTGTCTTATGGAGCCGCCTAGTAAAGGGCGTAACAATAAAGCACATACTATCGATAGGTAACGTTTATTATCGTATCCTGTTTAAAAAAATTTAAAACGCGGTCATTTTACGTGGTTTGTTGAAATTAAGAGAAGTCACTTTATTCAAATCACTTTTCAATTAATTGAGAAACAGAAATACGTTATGAATCACTAATTCGAGTTTGAGGGCTAATATCGCCATGTAATTTCTTCAGATCAATGTTAGAAAATAAAGTATCCATAGTGCGCAATGAGTGGTAACACATGAATGTATTTATTTAATTGCAGTAAACATTTTATACCAAAAAAAACACACATACTGCAATTACATTTGAAACCGACTTTGCCAAACTTCTTGGCAGTATATGATTAGGTATAAATGAGACAAAAGATGTAGTATAGTCTGGTTATAATTATCTAAAGGTGCCTCTTATATACTAACGACTTCGTGTTGATAACAGATAGTAAAAACATTTAATAGATACTGAACGTGCGATAAGGAACATATGATTGTGATGTAGATTGTAGAGATTGTAGATACAGCACAAAGATATTGTACTGTAACAGTACACCCCCCTTTAAAAAATTTATGGTAATAGTGTGTAAACACTATTACCATATAATATTGTAAAATATAAATTTGACCTAGACCTTACTAGTTATTTGCTGATGTATATAAATAATAATGCTATTGTACGCGGTGGAATTTGATGACGCCTGTTGTGGTGTGATTTGCTGACGTCTGTAATTTTGACTCAGCTGTTGCACGAGTGTTTATTATTTTTTTTTTTTTCGTTAAACTCTTCATTCTTCTGTCCAGTGTTTTCATTATGCCGTAAATTAGGATCACGCCGATTGTTAAAATAATCTGTCCCATTGCAACATTTCTTGTCCACCGTAAGTCCTCCTGGATCAGGTTACGGAGTTGGTTCGCTTAGTTGTAAATTAATGGTATATGTTAAGATCTATGTTAATATATATACGAATAGCTTGCTTATATCAGCGATTTTTTATAGACGTACTACTGGCTTTACTTTACGTCCCGATCGTGTAGTGTACGTGTGTGAATGCCTGTCGCAATCCTTTGAATCTGGCACGTAGTTTGATTCGTCATTGATCATGAAAGCTGGTTTCAATCTATCAATTGATATCACTGTCTCTTTATCCCTAATTCTAATGCAAAATGTTTTATCTGTTTTACTAATTACTGGGTAGGGTCCTTCATACGGCGGTGTCAGGGCTTTCTTAATTCTATCACACCGAACAAATACGTGTGAGCATTCTTTGAGTTCGGGATGCACAAATATAGCTTGATTGTGTTTTTTTCTTTTCGGAATTGATGTCATTTGTGTGATGTCCTTTTGAATTTGTTTTACAAACTCTTCGTACGTTGATAACTGTGCTGCTGATGACTCAAAAAATCCTCCAGGGAGTCGTATTGGCGTTCCATATGTCATCTCTGCTGAACTATAACCTGTGTCTTCTCGCAAGCTACTCCGCAACCCGAGTAAAACTGTTGGAATTTCTTTTAACCAATTTTCGTTGGATTCTCTTGTCATTAACGCCGCCTTTAAAGTTCTATGAAATCTCTCTATCATTCCATTGGATTGTGGATGATAAGGTGTTGTCCTAATTTTATGTATTCCCAAAAATTGTGAGAGTGACTCAAATATTCTTGATTCAAACTGTCGGCCTTGATCCGTAGTAATGCGCAATGGACATCCAAAACGAGTAATCCATCCTTCGAAAAGTGTCTTGGCTACTGTTTCTGCAGTTATATCTTCTACCGGAAATATTTCGGGCCATGACGTACAACGATCTATGATTGTGATTAAATATCTCTTCCCTTGTGAAATCGGAAGTGGTCCGACGATGTCAATATGTAAATGTTCAAAACGTTGCGCTGTCATAAATGTACCAGGAGGTGATATCGTATGTCGTTGTATTTTTGATTTTTGGCAGGCTATACATGATCTACACCAATTATTGATATCTTTGTTCATATACGGCCATAAATACCTTTGGGTTATCATTTTTCTCGTAGTTCTTTTTCCTGGATGGCTCATACCATGAATGGTATCGAAAATTTGTTTGCGAAAATGCTTTGGTAAGTAGGGGCGGCTTTTTCCAGTAGATGTGTCGCAGGTGATGTTTATTGTGGAACCCGGAAGCGTAATATTTTTGAATTTTAATCTTTTATTGTCATGTAATTTACTTAGTTCATTATCTGTTGATTGACATTTTTCCAATTCAGCGTAATCGATAGGTGATGGCACGTATATTTCCTCTATTCGAGATAAGGCATCGGCGGTAATATTGTCACGTCCGCTTATGTGTTGAATGTTGGTACTGTATTGTGAAATGAAATCTAACTGCCGGACCCGTCGCGGTGTATCGTTTGATGATGGTTTTTGGGAGAATGCGTATGTCAAAGGTCGGTGATCCGTAAATATTGTAAATTCTCTTCCCTCGATTAATCTGTGAAAATGTTTGACGGCCATGTATATTCCTAACAGCTCTCTGTCAAACGTAGAATATTTTTGTTGAGTTTCGCTCAATTTTTGTGAAAAAAATCCTAATGGTTCCCAATTGCGTCCGGATTTTTGTTGTAAAACTCCACCAACGCAAGTAGCACTAGCGTCGGTCATGAGCGCTAGTGATGCGTTGCGGGAAGGATGCGCTGTTAACACTGCGTTTTTCATGCTTTCCTTGCATTTTTCGTAAGCTTTGTCTGCTTCCGTTGTCCAAGGAACAGGTGAATTATCGTTCTTTTTTGAACCATGTAGATATTCGTTTAAAATTCTTTGATTTTCCGCTGCGCGTGGAATATTACTTCTGTAGAAATTGACCATGCCCAAAAATCTTCTTAATTCTTGAATTGTTTTCGGTTTGGGAAACTCCATGATTGCTTTGTAATTTTCTTCGGTAGGGTGTATTCCTTGGCTCGTTATATGATAACCTAAGAAATCTATTTCCCTTCTGAGAAATTCGCATTTTTCGTGATTAATGGTTATTCCATTCTCGTGTAAACGTTTGAAAACCGTTTCTAAATGCTGATAATGCAAATCTTCGTTGTCCGATGCAATGAGACAGTCGTCTACAAATATAAATACGTAGTTTAAATCTCTAAATAAGGAATCCATGAATCGTTGAAATGTTTGTGCCGCATTGCGTAATCCGAAAGGCATTCTTAAGTACTCAAAAAGTCCAAAAGGTGTGATGATGGCTGTTTTTTCTATATCTTTAACAGGAATACAATGGTATGCTTTACGTATATCTATCTTGCTTAGTATCTTCTTATTTTCTAATATGTATGTAAAGTCAGTTAATCTTGGTAGTGGGTATTTGTCCGGTACTGTCGTGCTATTGAGCATTCGATAGTCTCCGCACGGCCTCCACTCGCCATTTTTCTTTTTTACCATATGTAATGGGCTTGCCCATGGGCTATCTGACGGTCGGCAAATTCCGAGTTCTATCATATTTTGAAATTCCTTTTTGGCTATGTCGTATTTTTCTGGAGGTAATGGTCTTGCCCGAGCTGCGACGGGTGGTCCTGTAGTGATAATGTGATGTTCAATCTTATGTTTGGGCGCATTGCGGAGAGAGGACTCTTTCGTGATGTCTTCGTATTTGTTTAAAAGTTGCGTAATACGTGGATTCGTTCCCACTGCGATAGTACGAATTGTTTGTTGTGTCGCTTTTTCCGAAATTACATGCGTTGTCAGCTCTGTAACTTTGTCGATAAGTTTGCGACCTGCTATGTCGACTAATAGTTTATAGTGCTCTAGAAAATCTGCTCCAATTATTGGTTGTGTAACATCGGCGATTACAAAATTCCATTTATAACATCGTTGTAGTCCTAAATTCAAGGTAAGCGTCTTCTCGCCGTAAGTCCTAATTTTAGTCCCATTTGCAGCGTATAGTGTGTATTGTTCATTTTGTAAAATTGAATGTCTCTGTTGCTTGCTAATGACTGAAATATTTGCGCCCGTGTCAATCAAAAACTTCATACCACTTTTTCGGTCGGTAATGGTGAGGCGATTGGATGGGTGGATTGCACAGAGTTTCGCCGTTGTCTGTGCTCTTATTCGTTTCCCTGGTTCCGTACGTAAGTCATTGGTTTCCAACCGCATGGTTTAATGCAGTTCTTTGCATATTTTCCGAATCTTTCGTGGTAGTAACAAAATTGATTTGCTCCTCTATAGTTTGTTCTCGGCCTCATAATCGGGAATTGTTGACGTTTCTTGAAATGATTGTGCGTGTTGGGTTGATAGCCATATTGACCTTGCTGAATTGCGTCAATATCTATCTGTAATTTTGCTAGCTGGGCTAAAATGCATGCTGTATTGTTGTCGTTTGAAGTGTCGTTGCTAACAGCTGATATTTCGGTTACTTTTGAATTCATTATTATTTTGTCTGCAATTTGGCTCAGTTTGTCAATTTCCATGTCTTCCGTAACTGCTAGAACCGTAGTAACTGATGTTGGTAAAAGCCTGAACCATAGTAGTTTAATTGTTTCGTCACTGATTTTTCCTCTCCCGAGGACTCGCATTTGACGTAATAACTGCGAAGGTTTTTGATCACCGAGTTCTGTCTCTGATATTAATTTTTGAAACTGTCGCTGTTCTGTTTCTTCGTAACAATCAATTAAACGTTCCTTGATGTTTTTGTATTTATCTGTAGTCGGTGGTGAAGTGATTAGGTCACTAACCTGTAGTATTTCTTCCTTGGATAATTTTGCTATTACTGTACAGTATTTGTATTCGTCTCCTTGCTTCTGTGGTGCTAATATGGCTTCTAGTTGCGTGAACCATAATCTTGGTTGGTCTTTCCAAAATTCCGGAATGCGGGATAAAACCGAGGTGCCAGCAGCTACTTCAAGTGTTCCTTGCTGATTTATGTTCGCCTTGCACGGTGATTGTGCCATGTTTCTTGCTGCGTATTCGTTCGTCGGGGTCACCAATTTGCCAAACTTCTTGGCAGTATATGATTAGGTATAAATGAGACAAAAGATGTAGTATAGTCTGGTTATAATTATCTAAAGGTGCCTCTTATATACTAACGACTTCGTGTTGATAACAGATAGTAAAAACATTTAATAGATACTGAACGTGCGATAAGGAACATATGATTGTGATGTAGATTGTAGAGATTGTAGATACAGCACAAAGATATTGTACTGTAACACCGACCAATCAAAATTGTACAGGTCATTAGCAACTCATCTATAAACGGCTACCTGCGCACGTGGCGCAGGTAGCCGTTTGTGGATAATTAGGGTTTGGTTCGCCGCGCTGCACATTCCTATCTCTTTTGACTTTTAAGCCCGGCGACTCAGATGATAACGTGCGTACTATATCAGATCGGCGTTTCTTAAAGAAGTTGAATATGTGTAGTGCTTCGGACCGAAAGTGCCGACTCGCATATGTGTGTAGCAACCTTAAGCAACTTTGTTATTAAACATTTCCACAGTAGCGTTTCTTTAATACAAGTGGACCAGTCAATTAGGTATGTTATAAAACTGAAATTAAATTCTTAATCATTTTATACGTGATATTTGATCAGTTATAAAAATATGAAAATTAAAAAACGAATTGGCTATTTAAGCCGATTTAGACAGTAAAGTGTTAAATATTGTAGATGAGTTAAAATAACAAAAATTCCCCCAAACCTGTAATAAATAAAGCTCAGTTATAATTATCGACATATACGCACCATCCTTGGGCTCCTGCTTGATCTTGATGTCCTCGGGCTTGACCTTGGGCTCCTTCCTGTCGCGGTCGCGGCGCTTGCGCTTGTCGTCGCGCCGCTCCGCCTTGTTGTCGCGCGAGCGGCGCCGGCGCGAGCGCGAGCGGGAGCGCCGCCGCTGCTTGCTGCGGGGGAGCGAGACCACACTTTACTTATTTATGGCCCTTTCGATTAACTACGTGTTTACCAAATTGTGATCGTATGATTTTTATTGCGCGTCGTACGATTTTGAAACTTTGGTCATTTTATTTATTAAAGTTTTAGACGTATAGAAATAATGATAATGTACTGATTTACTAATCCATAATAGCTTTGCCACCATTGTTTTAAACAATAAAATCGGATATTTTTTAACCGACTTCAAAAAGGAGGAGGTTCTCAATTCGTCTGTACGTTTTTTTTTTTTTTTTTTTTTTTTTTCTCTCTTTTGGTTTTTCTTTCTTTTTTTTTTTCTTTTATTTTAACGGTCGCCGAACGAGGTTCTGGCGACCGACTGGTGGTATAACCATCCCAATTCAAGGCGTAGCTAAAGTAACAGGTCAGTGACGGGCAGCAGCGTCACTAATTTGATCGCCAACCCGCCTGCTCAGAAAGCGATTATGGGCATCACCCCAAATGCACGAAGCACAAAAGCCCCCAGTTCCCGGCAATCACGCTATTGGCAGGACATGGTGGCGTCAACGGTAACGGCGTGGGGGTGGGGGGGGGTTGCTAAGAATCTCCGGGCTACGGAAGGTCACCACAACCGATTGACCCTGGCGACGTATAACGGACGCACGCTACGGCTAGACTCGCATCTGGCACAACTTGAGGTGGAATTTGGGAAGATTAGGTGGCACATCCTCGGGTTAAGTGAAGTCCGAAGAGAGGGGGAGGACACCATAACGCTCGAGTAGGGCCACCTTATGTACTTCCGCGAGGGAGACCAACGATCCCAAGGTGGTGTTGGGTTTCTGGTAAATAAGTCCCTTTCTGACAACGTTGTGGAAATGTCCTGAGTTTCGAACAGGATACCATTATCAAGCTCACCGAGAGGTATAGCCTCAAGGTAGTGCAAGTGTACGCACCGACCTCGGCACATCCAAACGACGAAGTGGAGGATATGTTCGATGACATATCGAGGGCCCTCCACTCCACCACTAAGACCCACTACAACGTTGTTATGGGGGACTTCAACGCTAAAGTGGGAGTACAGAATTGCAGCGAATTGGTAGTAGGATCCCATGGATTTGGAAGCAGAAATCATAGGGGGCAAATGCTAGTCAACTTCCACGAACGGGAGGGGCTCTTCTTGATGAACTCCTTTTTCAAGAAACAGCCCCAAAGGAAGTGGACGTGGCAAAGCCCTGACACTATGACGAAAAGGGCAAAAAGCATAATTTTATTCAGAGACCTCTCTGTGATCAACAGGTTTAATACCGGTAGTGATCACCGACTTGTCCGAGGCTCCCTGAATATCGACTTCAAGGTGGAACGTGCCCGTCTGATGAGGTCCAAGCTCCCACCTACTTTGCTCCAAACCATGATAGGATTAGAAGCGTTCCAGTCAAACCTGGATAACCGATTTGCTGCCATGGAAACCACAACAGACGTAAACCAGAAGCTCGTAACTGTCCGAATACTCAGGGAAGGAGGTACGAGATTTTGTGAAATGCAGCGTAAGGACAGGAAGTCAAAGCTTTCGGAAAAGACTTCAGGGCTAATGAAGAAACGACGTGAAAACCCACCGGCCACTTCGTCGGACAAGCGCGCTTTAAACCAAGATACGACAAGATTTTCGGCGCTCCAACACTCTCTCGATTAAAAGAACGATCGGGCAGAACCAACGAGATCCTCTCTCCACCTGACCTGAGGGCGTCCTACACTACGTTTGCGCAGACGCGGTCTCCACTTAACTACTCGTTTCTCCAACGGTTGTCGGTTCTTAATCAGCATCAGAAAATTGCTATGTACAGTGTAGGACCCATGAACGTCACTAATTAGCTAGGTACAGATTACCGGGGCCTTACAGAAGCGCTCGCACATAAGAACGATATTGTTCAATATTTTTGTTATAACGTGAAAAAACATAAAAAAGCAATCCACTTAGTATAACAGCTACATACCGTTCCGCGTCGTCGTCCCGTGAGCGCGCGTCTCTGTCTCGCTCCCTCTCGCGTCTGCGCGAGCGAGACGACGAGCGCCGCCGCGAGCGCGAGCGAGAGCGCGCGCGCCGGGCGCCGCCACCTGCGGGAGAGAGGGAGATAAACATATTAAATGTACGATCGGAAACATTTTTATGAAACACTAGCTGCCCCGTGCAACATCGTATGCGTTTTTGCAACATTTTTCATTGCTGTTCCGCTCCTATTGGCCGTAGCGTGATGTTATATAGCCTATAGCCTTCCTCGATAAATGGGCTATCCAACAGTAAAATATTTTTTAATTCGGATCAGTAGTTCCTGAAATTACCGCGTTCAAACAAATAAACTTTTCAGCTTTATAATATTACTAGCTGTCCCGCGCAACTTCGTATGCGTAATTTTTCCCCGTTTTTGAAACATTTCTCGTCGCTTCTCCGCTCCTATTAGTCGTAGCGCGATGTTATATAGCCTTCATCGATAAATGGGCTATCCGACAAAAAAATAATTTTTCAAATCGGACCAGTGGTTCCTGAGATTAGCGCGTTTAAACAAACAAACAAATAAACAAACAAACAAACTCTTCCGCTTTATAATATTAGTATAGATTATAGATTGTAAGTCTACCAAAACGTACTACCGTACAGAAGATTCATTCCCTAACAAAAGTCAGGTTTAGGTATAAAAATATACCTAGACTCACCAGAGTTACCTGCCTGCGCCCCCCCCCCCCCCCTTAAAATATTTATTTTTATTATTTAGCTATCAAACTAAGTAGCGGCGACTACTAGACAACTTTTTACCGAATCTCATCAATATTCATAGCGTAGTCTTTGAGTAAAATGCCAATGACATACGGACGGACAGACAGACGGATACGTCAAAACTATAAGCCATTTTGGATACGGAAACCTATTTCTTTATTTTCCCACAGTAAATGGGCAACACTCTCTGTTTTTTGTTTAACATACATCGCCGACTAGAACCGATGTTTGTTAAATCAGCTATGTATGCTGCCAGCAATCTATATTTTATTTTCTTGGACTCATCAAGCAGATGTTCTCGGTCGACTGACACGCGCTGAAGCAACAAGGCATATGACCGTTTGACCAAAAGCTTGCGACTTCTACCCTCGTAGGTATCGATGTTCTGTAGTCAGCATAGTTTTTTTAAGTTGGCTTTTTGGGGACAATTTGAAGACAGATCTTTGATATTAATGAGAATAAGTGGGGCCTAAAATGCTGCCTTGAGGAACACCGAAAACCCCTTCATGTTCCTTAATTATGCAGGAATTAATCTTTAAACACTGAGACCTACGACGAAGATCGCTGCTGAACCAGTCGAAATTTATTACTCTGATCACAATAACTTCAAGTTTTCTTACAAGAATTGGTATAGACTGTGTCAAATGCTTTCCCCAGGTCTAAACATGCTGATCACTCGCCGAGGTGTTGATATATTATATAGATATTTGTTTCTGTGTCCTGCCTCGTTGCTCCAGGCAGTGTCACTCCCTCTCCCTATACCTGAGTTGAAGCACTCAGGTACAAGGAGAGTGTAATGTTCACAATCATACTCAAATACTGTCACTAACACTCACCAACACGCTCCCTGTCATGTCGTCCTCTCTCGTCTCTATCGCGCTGCTCGAGGCGGTATCGCTCCCTCTCCCTCTCGTTGTCTTCTCTGCCGGAGTGCTTGATGTTCACGTCCGCACCTCCGCGACGAGTACCTCCCAGACCTCCGCCTGAATATTACAATAAAAACTATAAATTAAACGACAGACCGATCAATCGGTTGTAAAATAGCTTTAGCTTTAGGAAAAATATTCGATTACTAGCTTTCACCCGCGGCTCCGCCCGCGTGGATGTCGGTTATCGCGATAAAACTATCCTATGTCTTTTCCCGGGACACAAATTATCTACATACCAAATTTCATCTAAATCGGTTTAGCTGTTTGAGCGTGAAAGCGTAACAAACGGAGTTACTTTGACATTTATAATATTAGTATGGATATACTTGCAAGGATTCGACTGACTAAATCGGCACCCTGTATATGTATGTCTGTTTGTTCTTTTGTGGCACTCTACAGACCAAATGTGACAAACAGCGTTTTCGCGGCACTAAAAAATGTTTAAATTTTAATGTAATTTTATATAGCAGGAAGTGTTTATTTTGCCGAAATATTTGTTACTGTGGTATTTTTAAATAATTTATTTCGGACCATGTCTTATCAGAGAAAAAAAAAACTGTTTAAACAGAGTTGAATACCCTATTGTCCATGTCCTCTACGGCTCGACGCCAATACTTTGTTAAAGTTGTTCTCTCACATTATAATACTTAAAACTAAACTTGCTCGGTTGTTTCATTCATTTCTACACAGACAGACAGGGTTACACATGTCACCAGCTAAGTTTGCGTGTCTGATCAATTCAAATTTAGATGTCGTAGGGGATGAAGGAGACGGGCGGGGAATGACGTACCTGCGCTGAATTACATTCGAATACAACTTTACGAACGCAAACTTACGTGGCGCGAATTATACTTTCAAATTTTTAATATTAGTATGGATAGCAACGAAAAATTAACTCGTGTGACAATATAATTTTATAATGGCAGTTACTTTAATCCAAAGCGTGAGTTGTCCATGAAATAAATAATATAAATAAATAATGACTAAGATTCGAGATCCACGTGAACGAAAACGCGGATAAACCAATTTCTAACATTTTTATTAGTTAGGTTAGATTTGTTTACAAGAAAACGGGTTCACTTACCAAGTCTTCTCGGCAACCATCCTTTAACAGTGCGAGCTCGCTCCACGTCGACCAATACTCTCTTGCCGTCAATTTTCTTTCCGTCTGCGTGCTTGTAAGCGGCTGTAACATATATGATGGGAATAAAACACTCTGGGACACTCGTGTAGGCAAACAGACGTCGTTACTTCGCTATTGACATCTTTGGATAGTAAGAGAGTCACAGCTTGAAAAAATGCCGTGAACCCAATGTGGGGGCATGGTATTAAAAATGTGATAATTCAATACATTGTAAAAAAAATGTGACTTTTAATTGAATTACTAAAAATATGTTATTTTATTGTAAGTAGTTTGGTTTCAATTAATTAAACTGATCAAAATCGTAATACAACTACTTTCATGTATTTTTATTGCAGAAAACTTTTTTTTTATAATAGTAACTACTAAAAGTGAGTTATCCAAATAAATCAATAGTATATTTTTATTGTTTTAAATTAAAACAACGTCCATTTGCCTATGTGTTTTTATATTATTTTGTGAACGTCTTTATATATATTATATTATTTCGTAACAAACTATTTCCCAAAATTTACATCAAGTTTTACGTTTTGAACATAATAAGTTACAGACATCCATAAAATAATTAGGATTAGTCATTTTTGAGACATGACCTTCACACAATATCGATTTTTATCAAACCACGCGGTTTAACAAATGTATTATGTACACACGACGTTCGTCAAGCCGCGCGGTTCTATATAAACCAACAAGCGTGCAAAGATCACATAAGATATTAAAAATATAACCTGATGTGGAGAATCATTGAGGCAACATTTCGTTGTGTCCAAATCAAGCTCAAATTTTGCATCGATCGTAAAACCATTGAAATGAACAATGTGTATGGACATATTCAACCCTTTTTAGACACAATACCACCTGTAAAACATTCGCGCACGACTCACCTTGCTTTGACCGGGCACGTCTCGTTGCCCGATCAAAGTGCGAAACATTCAACAGTAATAATAAGGTGTAATACCTACTTTTAGTATACCTACCGTACAAGCCGAGTACCAAATTGACGAAAATATATCAAAACTTATACCCACCATGATAATTATACCTACCGTTTTTTTAAACACATTTTTTTACTTACGAAAATTCTTTTTAATCCTTAATATCCGTTAAACAGCGTATGAAACACTTTACCTGGTGCGCTATTACTTACTTTGTCCATGCGCATATAATTATATACTAAAACACTTATCGACAATCTACTAGAAACTTTTTGATCTTTAAAACTTATAAAAAAAAATAGCTAAACACTTATCGGACAACTACTAGGGCGATGTTTCAAAAGAAATTAGTATATGATCTAATTTCCTGCCCGACATCACAATAGCCAATTAAGTATTGTTTTGGGCTATTGATTAATTAAAAAAAACATCGATAATGTACTCGCCTGTAAGTATTGCCCCAGCGGCGTCTTCCCAATTTAATGAATAAATTTATTGTTAAAAATCCCTGTGTAAGATCGCGTGTATGTTAATGTAATGCACCGAAAGCAGGATTTGTTTAATATCTACCAACTAATCGGAGAATATTTTTGAACCAATTAAAAACTGTACCTAATTTATGAACAAAAAATACTACACTGTCTACCAATTTTTCAATTTGATTGAACATAGTACTATACAATGGACACCACCACCAAGAGGACCACAAATAATACACATCAAAACTGCGATTTTATAACAGTCTACTATATTGTAGACCTACCTATACAATATACGCTATATATAGATGGAAATAGAGTTGTCTTGTTACGTTACTTTTTGTCAATTTAACCAATTAATTTATTAAATTAATTTATACGTAAGAAGGAAAAAATCGAAATTGAACATCAAAATCTTTGGACATAATACGAAATCGTAAAATAAGAAAAAAAAAACATTAAGATACAAAATATTTCTTCTTAACATCGAGTTGATTACAATTTAGCTGATTTTTTGGTTAATTACTGCTAGTGTTAAGTTAACGTACACCTTAACTGCACAAATACTCGGTCTTATGGTGTTTGCACATATTTCTTGTATTTGCACACATTAAATCCGGAGTTGTAAAAATTTTATTAATCATTTTCACAACAATAAAAATCAAAAATCTGTTATAAAATATGTCGAGAGTTCGATTTTTTCCTTACTCGTTATTGAATGCATTTGTTACATTTACTTAAAAAATCTGCCGATTTGCTAGTAGATATTACAATCCGTGGCCTCGGTGTTACAATAACATAAATTAAAAATATTACCATGGGCTATTGTCCTAACAAAAATTGTATGTTGGCAATCTTACCACATACAAACCTATGAAGTAATCTCGGTTTGTGGGTAGGTCTACGGCAAGTCTGGTTCGGAAAAGAAAACGAACTTATTAATCATGTACCGCAAGTGTGTGTACGCCCTTACAACGGGCACGTTCACCCCTCTAGGGTCACATGATATGACAGTGGGGTCACGTGTGCTTTTACACCCGTGACCCCACACTGGGGGCACGCGATGTTCGTGTGGGCTCACGTGAACCCACTGTAGTGCCATGTGGGTATGTGTGTTGGACCTCCACACGTTTACAAGTAAAATATAGCAAAAAAAATGTTATTATTTCATACACAAAAAAGCAATAGATTTAAGTACTAACTACTAATAGCTATGATTCAGAGCTTGTATTCAACATTTATAACCGAGAATCGCGCGATAATGGCAAAGTAGCCAACGTGCGGAGGCCTTTATATGCACATTCACGGAGGAGAATTAAATTTTTGTTTTAAGCATTTGCGATTCTTTGCATTTTTGAAATAAAAAATTGTTTAACTATATGTCAAATATTTATTTTTGATTGCTTCACTGTGGTCTATTTTTTTCGACAAAGTACCAGGGCAGCATAAACTCAAGAAAATTTATCTCAGTAGTAAGTTTGTTGTACATTATATGTCTATGTTCACGCTTGTAACTACGAACCTCTTTAGGTACATCTTCTTAATCTTATTATGTCCTGGTACTTTACATGGTCATTATGGTCAGTTACTGCAGTGTATTTAGGGTAGTGACATTATTATCTAATATATAAAATTCTCGTGTCACGGTGTTTGTAATTTAACTCCTCCGAAACGGCTCGACCGATTGTCATGAAGTTTTGTGTGCATATTGGGTAGCTCTGAGAATCGGACAACATCTATTTTTCATCCCTCTAAATGTTAAGGACTACCCCTAACTTTTTTTTATTTTATTTTTAGGTAAATTTTTATTTTTTTATGATACCGGATTCAAAAATACATACAACCCTGAATTTTCACCCTTCTACGATCAACCCCTATTTTTTTATCGACCCCTATTTTGCAAAAACGGGTAATTTGACGCAGACGAAGTTGCGAGGGTCAGTTAGTTATAATATAGTATTATGATTTATTAATCATATGATTTTATTATTTATTAAAATAAATTCTCCTCCGAGAGCGTAACAAACTCCCGCGAATTTTCAAACGCATGGAGACATCAACATAACACATTATATTACAACAAAAATTGTACTTGTAATATTTATTTATGTTACATAAATGATAAAATATGTTATGTTGATGTTATATATATACTTTTATTATATACAAAAGGTCACTTGTGTTGACACATAGTGTTGAAATGCCACTGACAGTTATTGTTATCTACTTCATAAAAAAAATAGCAAATTAGTCTTATTCTCATATGCAAGTCATCTATGGTTTTTTTCCTTAATTCTTTTACTTTTTCTGTCATGTCAGCTGGTTATAGATAAATTATATCCAGACAAATAATTAATGACACAAAGATTTATTTTGGGTGAGAATCGAACCTACGAGCTCTGGCTTAACAGTCAGGGTCACTAACCACTACATCAACCAGCCAGACAGACAGCCCGTTATTTTTTTATTTGATGAAAATAATCCTGATACTTTGTTTGACATATTATGAATGGGCAGCAGCATTCTCGCCAATCGTGGCGATTATGGCAGTTACCCCCCATGATCTATAATAAGTAGGTTCACCCACGGTCAAAAGTGGGGCATTTTTTTTTTCTAGCAATGTGGCATTGAGTCCCACATTACTAGCAATCTTGTTAACTCCTCCAGCTAAGCTCAAAGGCTTGCGTTAGGAGTGGGTTCACATCAGTAGTATAATGGGTAGGATTCGAACCCGCGACCTCACGATTGCGAGACCTAGCCTTAGCCATTATGCTACCGACGCTAGAGTTTTAATTTTGTTTTGCCTTGAGCAAAATATAAGGCTACATGCTACATCTCTACGCAAGTGACCAGTCAGTGACACCAACACTATGGTCCCACACAGCACAATGTTGGCAATAACAAGTAAGGTACTCACAGTGCATGTCCCGTTCGTGCTCGTACTCGATGAACGCGTAACCGCGCGGCTTCGCGCTCTCCTTGCTGTATATCATGCATATCTGCAAAGGAATAACATGTAATAATAATAATAAGTTGTTTCTGCCCATGGAGTAATTGGCAAGAGCCTCGACCAACACCTGCAGAGGCTCACGTTAGGTAGCTGGGTTACGGGGCAGATGAAAAAGGCAGTAATACTCGACATGGCACGCATAGGCAGTTTCTCTCCTTGGAGCCCTAACCACCGGTAGCTTGGTCCCTGTCCCGATGCCGGTGGGACACTATTATGTGTTTTGTTATTTATTTAAAAATGTAAAAAATAAGCTGAAGTAATAAATAATGGTAATAAAATTTTGGGACAACTCACACAACGCCATCTGATCCTAAACTAAACAGAGCTTGTACTATGGAAACCAGGCAACTGATAAACATACTTAAATATTTTTAAATACATACATATTATAGATAAATAACACCCAGACGCAGAATAGACCATCGTGGTCATCACACAAAGTTTTATCCTGGGTGGAGTTCGAAACCACGACCTCCATCTTAGCAGTCAGGGTCACTAACCACTAAACCAAGAGGCCAGTCAATAAGTCAATAATATAAGTTACTACCTGTCACGCACAACTTCGTCTGCGTAAATTTTCGTTAATCTATACTAATATTATAAAGCTGAAGAGTTTGTTTGAACGCGATAATCTTAGAAACTTCTGGTTCGAATTGAAAAATTATTTTACTGTTTGATAGCCTATTTATCGAAGAAGGCTATATAGGCTATATGGCATCACGCTATGACCAATAGGAAAGTAGCATCAATGAAAAATGTTGCCAAAATGGGAAAATTTACGCAGTTGTTTTACTCTTACATGTTATGTTTTGTTGCAGACAGCAACTATGGTCCATATCATATGCTTATAAATTTTCCCAGAATAGATATTTTAGCACTTTTTTTTACTTTGATCAAACAAATGACAACACTAACTTTGACAGGGGTTGCTAGGCGACAATGTTTATATAATAACTATCGCTCGCGGCGCTCGGGTGATAACTGACTTACAGCTAACGGCTGTAAGTCAGTTAATAGAGATAGTTTGAGTCCTGGCAAGGGAGTTTTTATCGCTATAAATAGCGATAAAAACTCCCTTGCCAGGACTCAAACTATCTCTATATAAGGTTTCATTGAAAACGTAATATATAAACAAACAGATAGAAATGCTGATAAACTTTTGTTTCGTTTGTTTGAACGCGGTTTCAGTAAAATAATTTTTTACTGTTGGATAGCCCATTTATTGAGGAAAGCTGTAGGCTATAAACATCACGCTACGACCAATAGGAACGAAGCAGCAATGAGAAATGTTGCAAAATCGGGGAATATTTACGCAGACGAAGTTGCGCGGGACAGCTAGTTGAATACTTGAACCACCAACCAGGCGCTGGTTAAAAGAAAAATAATGATCTAGTCATTTTACTACGATTGTTACCGTGTTTTTCTGTGCAACGATGGAGCATAACCGTGAACATTTGCGTGCAAAACTTAGCCTTCAACGATTACAATCAGCGTTAGGGAGGCTGTCCTATCTCGAGTAACAGCTTTAAGATGGTTCAGTGAATTTAAAAGGGGTAAAACGAACCTCGAAGGTGACCAGACCATAGAAGCGGTCGTCCACAAACGGCAGAAAAGACGGAAGATAAAGACCCACGAATTTCTTACTCGGATATTGTGAAGATTCTTGGCGTTAGTTCAGGGAGCGTTAACATTATTTTGCATCAGCATTTTCAGCATTTGCTCTCAGACACTGGAAAATAGGCCCGTGTAGATTGGTGCCGCAAAATGTGTCTACAATTTGAAACAGAACTTCAAGACGTGTTTCGGAAATCATAATAGGAGATAGGATATGATTCGGTAAATAAGAGACGGTAGTCTGTATGGGTCTTTTCAGAGGGAAGTTTCCGACGAAACTGCAATAACCTCGTAACGTAGGTAAAAAAATGGTGGCTAGTAGCTCGCAGCGAGCATGTGTCGACAACAATGTTGGAAAATCATAGATCTGTTACCTTGGAGTGGTATACAACATTGCCGAAACTTTTTCAAGCTCTGCGAGAGAGGAGACCAAAGACTGGGCCTCGGGGAATCATGCTGCATCAAGACAACGCTTCCACGCATACTTCCCTCAGAACAAAGGCGTTTTTTTTAAGAATCCGGTGTTGAAACCTTGCCCCATCCACCGTACAGTGCTGATTTAGCTCCCTGTGATTTCTGTTTGTTAGGGTTCCGTATCCGATATGGCAAAAACGGAACCGTTATAGTTTCATCATGTCCGTCTGTCTGTCTGTCCGTCCGTATGTCACAGACATTTTACTCGAAAGACTACTCAATGAATATTTATGAAATTTAGTAAAAAGCGGTTTTGTAGTAGCCGCTACTTAGTTACATAGCTAAATAAAGTTGCATAATTGTGTCCCCCCCTCCCCCCGCCCCTAACTTTTGAACCGTGTGACCAAAAAATATGAAATAAATCACAAAAGGTAATAATAAGTAGTTTAAACTAAAATTATTTCGGACATGATCAGATATACATTCATTGAGTTGTTGCTGAAAAACTGCGTTTCTCAACAAAAGGGCGTAAGTGCTATGAACATACGCTCTTCTGCTGATGCAATTATTCAAGGCTGCGGAACCCCATACTGAGGATGGTCTGACATGCTCTTGCCCGGTCTTTTTTGTTTCCAATAATCAAGTAGGCCGCGGCCGTCTACGAGGTCGCAATTTCAGTCAAGACTGGCAAAAGAGTTTTAATAGTTGGTTTAGGCAAATGGAACTTTGCATAGAGAATGAAGGAGAGTATTTCGAAAATTTGTAAAATAAATATTGGTAATATCTTGTATAGTTTTAACTTGTCTCAAAACTTGTCGAGTTACCTATGTACAGTTCGCGCCACCTAAGTATGCGTGTCTTACTTAAATTTAGGTATCGGGGGGTGGGGGGGGGGGTGAAACACACGGGCGGGAACTACATTTGTATACAAATTCACAAACGCGCGGACTGTAAAACCCGCTCATTACATAGATACTTTATCTCTTGACTAACCGTTGCTATGTTACGTATAACATAAATTACTAACAAAATTTCAAAACCAAACTTACTTTTTTAATAGTCCCATAACCTTCGAACTCTCTCCTGAGTTTCGACTCAGATGTGTCATAATTCTGTGAACAACAAATAACATTATATTAAGAAGAGAAATCCAAAAAATTATGTAAAACATCAGCCCTCAGTGAAGGAGAGGTCTATTTCTTGCAGAGGACTGATACAGACTGATTGATTGATTACTGAGTGGAGCAGAGCAGACACAACATTTTTTTTTAAAGATAATTAGCAATGTGGGATTGAGTCCCACTTTACTAGCAATCTTGTTAACCCCTCCAGCTAAGCTCAAAGGCTTGTGTTAGGAGTGGGTTTATGTTGGTAGTATAATCTAGTAGGATTCGAACCTGCAACCTCACAATTGCGAGACAAATGCCTTAGCCATTAGGCTACCGCCGCCTCGTTGATCAATCAGTGTCCAAAACTGTACCCAGGTTAATTTCGGGCACTGATATAATTTGTTAACTCACAGCCAGCTCCACTCCAATTCACCGATATTCTACATCGAAACAGTAGTGTTTGACACTGATCTCTATAGCAGGAGCTCCCAAACTACAGTACGATCAACGTAACTTGACCGGATTGAAGTTAAGTTTTTATCACATTCGCGCATGTCATAGAGATGCGACCCTAAAATTACTAACGAAAACGATTAATTATGTTTAATCGATAAAAAATACTAACTACATTTTAATTCAAAAATATAAAAACACTATTTAAATGAGTTCATAAAAGTTTAAATTTAGAACCGTGACAGTGAATACTAAAGAAACTTTGAAAAACAATTTCATTACGAAAATAATCACAAAAAAACATGAATTAGTAATACTAATTATGACAATTTGATGCGTAATCGCATCTCTATTTCTCTTGCTTTAGTGACTGCCCCCGCCCCCCGCTTCCTGTCACCATTTACTTCCAAAAAATGCATCTGCGCAACCGCTTGTCGCCTACTTCAGTCCGCTTAGTTACGTTCATCGTACTGTATCAACATATGGGTTCACACCCACTAAATACCTGTTATTTTACAGATCCACAACTTCATGAGGGGGTGCGGGATTTACCAAATCTCCAGTTATAAAATGAAATGAGAACTATCTACTACATACACTGGGCACATTGGAATTATCCAACATGTTATCTTTTTGTCTTTGCTTTGATTTCTATGCAGGCAATCAAAATAATAATATTTTGCGGAACCGTTGTAACTTTCCTATGGTACGTAATGGTAACCCCATTTTGGGAAATGCTGCTCTATAGTACTAGTATACTGTATAGGTTTGTGTCGAATCAAATGAGCCTCCTGTGTCTGTGTTTCACACTTATGACAAATGACTATAGTACCACAAGTATAGGCTGGAACTGTTGTTGGTGTCAACAGTAGCCTGTCCAGTTTACTTTTTTTAAAAAAGCCGTCTCCCGCAATTGGGTACAAGTCCTGTGTCGCTGGGGACTTTATAAACATGCAAGTCACAGACACAAAGTACACCCAGACTCAAAACAACAATTTGTGGATCACACGAAGTGGTCCCGTGTGGGAATCGAACCCACAACCTCTTGCGTTGAAGTCAGACACACTCCCAACACCCCACAGAGGCAATAAATGTTAGTTATAACCATCATACTTACAATCCTAGCCACAAACAATGTCTTGAATGGATCCATAGTGGCCTTCCCATTAGTGGTAGGGTCCCATAGTGCAATCTCTTGCTCTAGCTTGTATGCAGTCTGTTCCGCTCTCTCTCTTCGTCTCCTCTCCATACGTTCTTCTCTCGTCTCCACTCGTGTTGGTGGTGGAGTTTCTGATGGGTGCTGTGGAAAATTGTCATATTATACATGGCTGATGCAACAACATGTACTGTAATGACCTGAAACTGAACAAATAAAAGGTTTTTTTATTTTTAATCTATTTGTTTTAACGGGGCTTCAGTCACTCTAGGTGACTATGCCAGTCCCATAGGAGCCCTCAAGATAACCTGACATTCATACTATATTCTTTCATGCAAACATATTTTCATGAAACACAACAAACGCTCACAGCTCTCTGATGTTGGTCTGGATAATATAATATTAAGTGCTCCATTCTCCAGAGGTACACCTGTCATTAATGGATTTCTCAGGGTATGATACTGGTCACATTCCACTAGTATGTGTATAAAGTCTTCTATTTTACCACAGAAATCGCACATAGGTGAAGACTTAATACCCATCAAATGATAAAATTTATTAAGTGGAACATGACCAGAACGCAGCCTGAGAGTTAATACTACTGCTTCTCGAGAAAGATTAGTGCAGTCAAAATAAAAGGTAAAATATTAAAGATCAGAAAAGCTGACTCATCCATATTAGTGATCAGTCAGCAATTCTCAGACTTTATTTCTATGCTTATATGAAGTTTGTTGGCTATTTGCAATAAGAGGCTAATCTTTTTAACACACAGGAAAATGTAATGGAGATAAGGCAAGCCAATAAAAACTGCTATTTCTAGAGTTGAAACTCGGAAACTGTCTCTGGGGTGTAACACATCATGGGGAACTCATGTTCTCCATGATGTGTTACACTCCAGAGGCCGACCCAGATGGCGGTGGTGTGATGGTATTGTGGTTCGGACTAAATGTTAGTTATTGGTGAACTCATATAATTTTTTAACGTGTTAAAGTTTGTTCATGTTCATTTAAAGAAATAATATCCTATAGAATTCGTTATGTTAACCGAAATACTAATAGCTATAATAATTTATAAATATCTCAGATCTTAATTTATGCTAATGACATTTTCAAGACGAGTTACTTATTGTGAAATTGAGATGGATGAACTAACCTCAAACACGCTGAGGAATGCGCCGACTCCATCGTAGCCCTTCTGCTTCTTCTCATGAGGAAGCTTTGCAGCCGGCGGCAGGTACGGGATGGGGTCCCGAGCGGCAAATAACGCCAATAAATTAGGTGGCAAAAACTGCGTCATTGTGTCCCTAAAATTGTCTTTTTCACAACACTTTATTCCACTCTAACACAAATAATTCATCCTAATAATAAGTCTTGAACATAATTAGAGAATTTTACTAAAAATTACACGTTAATTAATCGATCTTTCAGTGAAAATTCATATGAATTGATTAAAATTTTATCACACGCTTTCATCCGCCATTGTTGTAGCATTTATCGACCATAGACAAAATTGTTTTCTTTTTCTAATGATTGGTGCGTTTAGTTCTCGTCATTGACATAAAGAGCTACCGTGAAATCCGTTTCAAAGAAATCATTGTCGTCTTATTAAATCATCATTGTTCCTGCCTTGCGCCATTGTCTTCTAAGCTAATAATGACGATGCCATAATGATATATTTACAAAAATCATATCAAGACATATTAAAAAACTGATATAGAGAAAATATCTGATGCTCATTGAATAGTTTTTCCTTATAGAACCTGATCATAATAATACGGTCAGAGAATTGCGTTAAATAATTGAACAAGACTACTGACAATGACAGAAATTTGGTAATTTTTTTTATTACATTTTTCAATAACTTGTGGTAAATTTAAATAACCGTTTAATTGTCTATAAGTTTCACTTTATCAATGTGAGTAGCCAATTTTGATTTACCTTTCTTTATTAATAATTTATAAAATAAAACAGCTTACAACACAGTAAAGCGACAAGCAAAGCAAAGATTTACATTTTTATAAAGATAAATTTTAATGAGGTCAAAGCGACAAGCAAAGCAAAGATTTATATTTTTATAAAGATAATTTTTAATGAGGTCGTCATTTCTTTTGAAATATGGTTTTAGCTACATAAAGCATGTGTATGTGTTCTAAAGTATGCTGATTCTTGATACTCTGCAATGAGAGAAATAAAAAATTGCGCTTATACGAGAATGTCCCGACAGCGTTCCCCCTTATTTACCATAGACAATTAAGTAGAATGAATATTTTTTGTTCAACGAGAACCATTGACGCATAGAACTGTACAGCGCCACAAAAATGACCACTCTTTTTAAGTAGACAACGCTACTTTGTGGGCATTACCTGTCAAAGGGACAGCGCCGTACGCCTTTTTTTTTCTCTTTCACGCGTTACACTCAATATTTACTTTTTAATTGTAAGGTCACGGTCCAGGTCTATACGTCAATGCGGTAAACAGCATCATCACTGTACGACCACCTGAACAGGTGGAGGTGGCAGCGGCATTCTTCTTTTTTCTGCTTCCTCACCAAAGGGGGTAGTGATTAGACCAGACACTAACGCTGGCTCAAGGGTCTTAGTAATTGGGACATTTCGGGTGTTTGCTACGACAGCAGCATCTCCTGGTTTGCGCTCCTCGAACAACTGGTTACAAAACATCCGCCGTAAAAAAAGATCCCATAGACCATAATATGCGTGGTAGCGGTGTTGGGGCTGCCATCAGTGCCTTCCAGAATTAATAACTTAATTCAACTTTTATTTGTCGTTGTTTGTTCATGGTTATTGTTCTTCTCGGTACTAATGTCATTATTCTCACAAATTGTCATTGTCGGTAATATCATTTTATAATAAATAGCCGTTTTTTCTTATACTACCGGCGGCTTGATGTAAATGCCCCCAACAAATAGTATTTGTTATTAATAAGGCTACAAAATCCACTTATTTTTTTTTTAGTTTTAATCACGGTTTACAAAATATAGGCATTGTTTTGCGAAAAATAACATTTTGAGGAAAACTTCCCTGTCACAGTCAAATAACCTAACACGGCTCGAAACAAATGTTTTTACAAAAAAATTAAGGATGAATTTCAGTGCAATATCGCCTACTTTTAGTAGGGTAAACATGATATTATAGATTGATATTTTTATGACTTTAAACATAATAATATAGAACTATTTTTATTATTTCATAGTCATTTTGGATAATTTCATGTTTCTGCCACTCGCGGGCGCGGACCCGGTTTCGGTCGCTCCCCTCATGCGTCAGACGCACACGTCACACGTCTACTTAAATTTTATTTCTATGTAGGTAGCTATGTACCTAGGTACTATTTCTAGCACTTAAAAAAAATTGACGCAGATTCATGCATTTAGAAATATCTACAGAATAACAAATATTTCAGTTGTAAAAATGGCGGCAAACTAACCGGCCATTATTTTTACAGCTCCGAGTTTAACTTGTGAAAAATGATTTTAAGGCGCTGACAACAGCCAAATAGGCTTATCCTAAACAATTTTTTAGCCAAATCTACGTAGTTTGTGACGGCAGAAAAAATATATGTTAATCTTGAACATATTTCTAAGAACCCTGTTGTATTCAAAACACGAATTTGAATTTTTTTCTCGATAAAAAAAAAATACAAACTAACCTCTTAAAATGATCTTCTAACAAAAATATCTGTATTACTTAACAACGTACGTTGGTAAAATAATTAACAATAACGTATCATGTTATAATACAGAATCTGGTTGTTTTTTATTTTCGACTACTCGACTTATTTTCAAGTAATTAATTGTTATATGGTTTATAATTAGTTACGAGCGCTGCATGATCGCGCTTCTCTTTCTTTTATAAGCAATCTGACAGTGATCGCAGAGACGCGCAGCTAGACGGACGTATGTCGCTTTGCCTCGCCATCCATTCACTTCATATTTTGTTTGTTGTTTGAAAAATTATAGACATTGGTAAAGAATATAAGTTTAATAAATATACTATTAATTTATACTATCTAAGTTGTTAATTTAAATATATTTAGTTCTAAGTTTAAAAATATTTGTTACTATAATTGGGAAACAAACAAAAATGTCGGAGGCCAGCAAAAAGCGCTTCTATACCAACAAACAAAAACATGTCATGGAAGTAGTAAAGTAAGTATTATATTTTTCATATTGTAATATTGACAAAATTTTGCACGAACAGAAGTGAAATCGTAACCAAACCAAAAAGCTACACTAAGCTGTTTTGTACAACGTATAGCGAAAATTCATCTGCAACTGTGAAGCTCGTTTGGTCTAGCGGTATCTGCGTTGGTTCAGAATATCAAGTTTCGAGTTCGAAACCTAGGTTCGCCTGTTCAATTTTTGTATTTATTTTTAATATTTTCTTTTATCTTTTCAGTAAAAAGAGACGTTTGGCGAATAGTTCAGAAGCAGGTGAAACTTCGGAAAGTTTTTCACCAATAAGTTTGTAATAAGTACCTACATACTAATATAGATAATAATTGTATTATTTATATTACATTAAAACATTACACAAAAAGAATCGCCACATGGACAAAGAGGATCCCCTTTACATTTTAGAAAGATAGTTACAAACAAGTATATAAACTATCACATTTGCATAGACCTACGACTATCTTAGAACTGGCCTAATAGGAAAATACTCCTAAAATACTTGTAGCTTTATCCATTGTTTCTTGCCCTTTCCATACAAATAGTTGTGTAGGTTTTAGTATTTTTTACCTATATATGGCGATCTATACATACTGAAGTGTCTGTTCCTAATGTCAAAATAGCAGTTTTTTACTAAATGCTGTGAAAGTACGCATAGTACTTAAAACAAAAATACAGTTTTTTTTTATCTGGCTGTCTGTCTGTGTGTTTGTTTCGACAAATCTCCAAAACGGCTGTACGGAGATTGACAGGACTCACTGTCAGACAGCTAATGATGTAAGGAGTAACTTAGGCTACGTCCACAGCTAGTTAGACATAATTGGTAAGATTAGTGCTGAAGAAAGTTTTTCTAAGTTTAAATGTAATAAATATTTTGTACAGATTAGGAAATGTGGCTGTTGCAGTTACATTAGAAAGTGATGTTATAATTCCTCTAGAAAATGTTACCAGGTAAAGATGATGCCCAAGTGATATGAAACTTCCTCATGATCGTTCTTATACTTCTTATGTTATTGTGAGTCATAGTTTTTTTCCATCACTGGTTTGAAGTATCGGCAAAGGTATCTGAGACAGTTGAATCCACCGATAATATTCCTAAACTTGAGGTAAATATTATTATTTTGAACAGGTTGTCGAAGATAAAATCTGGCAGTTAGTATTTAGTTACTAACGCATAGGTAAGCTTTAAGTATTATTTTTGTTTAGACTACTACAAGTCACCCTGCACAACAAAAAATACTTATAAATATTATTATTATTATTACATCGGACGACGAATAAACTTATCGCATTTATTTTTAAATCTTCAGAATATTTCTCGCCCTTACCCCTAAACCCTTGGGTTGTAATTTAAAACACATTAATTTGGTAGGAGAAAACATAAATGGATTCTTGTCGAAGTTCACTCTTTTGTGTAGGATGTGCAATTTAAAATTTATCATTAAAAGTGATTCCAGTGACGAAAATTATTTACCAGTCAATTATTGTGCTGTAGCAGGTATGTTATCATTTTTCGGAGGACTTCAAACTTGGAAGAATTTTCTTCAGCTCTAAATTTACCTTATGTCAAATAAATAATAATATTATTAATAAAAAATAATATATATTATTAACTATCTGTGCAAATAAATAAAATTGAAGAGTCTGTTTGTAATATCAAAATAACAGTTTTATGCATATATATTAATTATTATGGATAACATATATCCATAATAATTACTGATAACAAAAATACAGTTTTTTTTTGTCTTCCGTCTGTCTGTTTGTTCCGGCAAATATCCGAGAGCAAATAAATTATAATTATGCGAAAATATTTAAAATGTTGCTAATATATTTTCGAGTTTTATTTTTCTTTCTTTTATATTGTTTTGAAGTTCATAGCAAATAAAGTCTCCTGAAATAATTAAAAATACAAACGTATAAAAAATATTTATTGTTTTTTTTAATCGCCCTGTCTAATTTCTTTCTAGTTCTTCATATAGAACAAAAAATAAAGCGCCATCTATTGGTTTATTGTTTATTATTGACCGCGTCCTTGTGTTGGTAGTTCGCTGTTTTTACCGTCCTTTATCAATGGCACTAGGACATCGGAGAAATAGTGGGCGTGGCTAAAATAGTGAAACATCGAAGTTCAGTAGCTGTTGTCAGCGTCTTAATACGTGTTAATTGAAAATGAACGAGACTTTGTGCATGTAATAAGCGCATAAATACTTGATACTGGCAGAAATTAGCCGTTAAAATGGCTAGATTGTCATAAACTCAAATAAAAAGAACAAATATTTCCAGAAATATGTGGGTAAAATTATATCAGCCGTTTCAGAGATTCAGATTAAATATAGGTATATACAATACCTATATACCTACTAGCTGAACTCGGCCACGCTTCGCTGTGGCTTTTAAAGCCAGGAACACTCGCCGGCTTTCCCAGAAGTTTCTGCTAAAGTTTCATCACAATCTGATAATATGTCATACAGACAAACATTACACATATTAGGTTATTACAGATATTAGGTTATTTTTGGTATAGTGCAAAGCTCAGACACCCCATCAAGATTTTTACTTCAAGATATCATATAAAAAAAGATAATTAAAACATTGTAATGCGTAATCGCATCTCTAATTCTCTCGGTTTAGTTACCGCCCCCGCCCCCCGCTTCCTGTCACCATTTACTTCCAAAAAATGTATCTGCGCAACCACTTGTCGCCTACTTCAGTCCGGCCTAGTTACGTTGATCCTACTGTACTTTCAGGTTTGCACTATACCAAGATTAACGTTGTTTTACATTGACAAGAACTGTCACATACGGACCGACGACGGACAGACATACAGACGGACATGACTAAACTACAAGGTTCCGTTTTTGCCATTTTAGCTATGGAACCCTAAAAACATTTCAAATTACTAATTTATTTGCATCACACATATTTCTTATTACTTTTTTTATATGGGTATCTAAGGCCATGATAAAAAAAACAACAATATTAAACAATCCATAATTGTTTTATTACATACCTAATTATATTCAATGAACACAACTTTAAAATCTTAAAAAACGTAACGAAATAATGCATAAAATTGTTTTAGAAACACAAAATACTCGCATGCTTTAATAATAATTACATAAAATATAATTTCCCAGATTTTATCCGAGTTTATTTTTCATTTCGTTCATATATGGAAGTTTCTTTTATTTTTAAAATGTGTCTTTTATAAAATGTCTGACTTATCTTCAAAATCCTCCCGAAAATTAGAGTCTTAAAAACCCAAACTCTTTCCCCAATACTCAATTGGTTACGATGATGGCGAGGGGGGGGGGAGTACATTTGTTTTGCATCAACAAGGGCCAAGTGTTAGTCGCTCGTGTGACGGAGGGATGCAATTTAATGGGTTCTAATCGAAAATTTGGTAATAATGAACTTCAAATTTTTTTAATTCTTTAAGCGGCGGTAGCCTAATGGCTAAGGCATCGGTCTCGCAATCGTGAGGTTGCGGGTTCGAATCCTACCCATTATACTACCAACGTGAACCCACTCCTAACACAAGCCATTGAGCTTAGCTGGAGGGGTTAACAGGATTGCTAGTAATAGGGGACCGCAATCCCACATTACTAGATATCTTTAAAAAAAAAAAAAAATGGCAGAGCCGCAAAAAATTCCGAACTTGCAGCGACATTCACGACACAGCGTTAAAACTTAAAATGTTTTTTAAAATACCTGTTGATGATGGAATCCTAACGCCTAATGAGCAGTAAGCCTAATTAGCAAAATGTCCAACTATCAGATGGTCTGTATAGCTACTATCTTACTTCTAAGTAGGTATCTGATAACTAACTTATTAGATTTCGTCAGCGTAAACATTCCCCGTTTTTGCAACATTTTTGATTGCTGCTCTGCTCCTATTGGTCGTAGCGTGATGTTATATAGCCTATAGCCTTCCTCGATAACTGGGCTATCCAACCGTAATTCAATTACACCCAGTAGTTCCTGAGATTACCGCGTTCAAACAAATAACCTAACAAACTCTTCAGCTTTATAATATTAGTATTGATTGTATGGTTGATTTGTACTTTAGTTTTTTTTTGTATCATTTACCGTTTACGACTTATAAGACTATTCGGCACTCCCTCCCCCCCTAATTTGTAAATATTTTGTGCATTTACATTCAGTACGTCTCACTGAACCTATCTATAACAAAAAATAGTTCCTGGAATTCAGTGCCTTATGGAAAAATCTCTATTGTCTATACTATACTGCTCATTAGACGTTTCGCGATTGTGGTCCATTTGCTAGTTACACCTTCTGATTAGGAGGGGTTTTAGGTTTATGTTTAAGGGCAGCTGGAAAATGAGAAAAGATTTTTATTTTTGTAAGTAACGAATAAACTTAAAAACTACTGTAACGATTTAAAAAAATCTTTCACCGTTGGGAAGCTACACTAACCCCGGGTGACATAGGCTACTTTTTATCCCTGTATTCCCACGGGAACGGGAACTACGCGGCTGAAACCGCGAGGCGGTCGCTAGTGTTAAAATAAGCACATTGGTCAAGTGATGCAATTTAAATATTTATACCCTGTATTAAATAATAATATTATGCTTTTATATTTAAGTTAATAGGTACATACTAAAATTATTATGATACTACATCCGCGACATAGCAGTTTCATATAAATCCAGGTGAAAACATCAAAAATATTTCAGCCTATAAGTAATATCTAAAACTACTGGGTCGATTTTAATGAAATGTAGTATAGGCTAGCTGTGCGCGAATTTACTCCTTACATCCACAGCTCTCTGACAGTGAAAGTCCCGTCAACATCCGTCCAGCCGTTTCGGAGATTAGCCGGAACAAATAGACAGACAAAAACAAATGTATTTTTGTTATAAGTAGGTACCATATAATCGCGTGAATAATTTAAGGTAAAATACCTTGTTTATTGCCCGACGTTTGGAACATATTGCAACGGCCGTGGTCACGGGTAGACCGACCCGTAATATATATATTTTCATAATGTGTACAAATCGCGAAAGTTTATCAACATTTATAGGTACCATAATTATCATAATTATATACTTTCAGACACTTGGGGGGGGGGGGGGGGGCTTGGATCCGCGCCTGGCCTTAGAAACAACAACAGGGGCAATTAACTTGCAATTGTATCTATATAAATGTCAGAGAAAGACAGATCGCTTGACGTAACAACTGTTCCGATTAAATAGCAAGTGTATTGGCTGATTTGGACATGGCTGTCGGTAGATGACGTTACTTTCATTTGAAGTTTACGTTTTGGGATGCCGAGAGTGTGGGAGTCAGTCTGAATCGAACGGTCGAAGCGAGAGCACGTCATCAGTTGACTTGTCGCTATTTATAATCGTTTATGCAAGCGTTGTTATAGTGAGAGTGCTGTGGTCAATGTATAACGGACGTTGCTTGAGATACATCCACGTGCCCACATTACATTCAAATAACACCCCCACTCCGAAATATCTAAAAGAAAGTTTATCTCAGTACCGAATAGCAAAATAACTATAAATTTAAACGTATGAAAGAAAAAAATCGTCTCAGGCGGGACTTCAACCTTAGGGGTACCGGCCCTAAGCCGTTACCAACTCCGGCACCGAAACATGTTTGCTAAAGTTGAATTTAGCCTCCATATAAAACGATTTTATGGCAATCGTGACGTCATCAACCGCGTTCCTAAGGAAGGAACTTGTACGGCTCTGTGAGTTTCATTGCAGAAACTATTTGAACACAGATTTTTGATGACGCTAGACCTGAACATAAATTTTTAATGCTAATTTTATACGTATAAGTTTAAATATATGGACGAAAAAATCGTTTCAGGCGGGACTTGAACCCGTGTCCTTAGGGGTACCGGCGCCCTAAGCCGTTACCAACTCCGGAGACATGTCCGCTAAAGCAAAAAATGCTTTAAATTACTAAAAGTAGCAAAATTAAAAATTAAAAAAAAATGTGTGTCACTCGGGGAGCGCTGCGGTAAAGCTATTGCATAGCATTTTTATCAACATATGCAATTATAATTATTAAATTATTTTTTATATATTAATTATTCCATTACATTTCGGAGCAGCTCGTCTCGATCCGTGCTTCGCTTCGTACAGTCGTACCATATACATATACGTTAAGCGAACGCTCGGCCGAGCTACATGGTAGGTGGAGTAGGGGGTGTTAGGTTTTATTTTCGTTACGGAATTTCTTTATTCGGTCGCCGCGCTCAGAGCCCGCGATAAAAGCTCTGCAATAGCTTAAAACTAGTAAAAAAATGACGGTGCGGTATAATGTTCGCCGGGACAGCTAGTTGTATACATAAACCTTCCGTAACAAATTATCTGAATGGTAGTGAAAACAGCATATAAATCTGTTGCGCAGTTTACAATATCTAAGCATCAGATAGCAAAAGCGATTTATTTTATATTATGTAAAGATTTTAAAGCAATCGTCCTATTGAGCGTTTCGAACATATTGCAACGGTTGTCACGGGTAGACTGACCCGTAATATATATATTTTCATAATGTGTACAAATCGCGAAAGTTTATCAACATTTATAGGTACTTTCAGACACTTGGGGGGGGGGGGGGGGGCTTGGATCCGCGCCTGGCCTTAAAAACAGGTAGTTGCAATAATCAATTAACTTGCAATTGTTTCTGTATTTATGTCAGAGAACGACAGATCACTTGATTTCCGTTGACGTAACAACTGTTCTGATTAAATAGCAAGTGTATTGACTCATTTGGACACGGCTGTCGGTAGATGATGTTACTTTCATTTGACGTTTACGTTTTGGCTGAAGGCTGTAGCCTAATGGCTAAGGCATTGGACTCGCAATCGTGAGGTCGTGGGTTCGAATCCTACCCATTACACTGCCGACGTGAACCCACTTCTAACACAAGCCATTGAGCTTAGCTGGAGGGGTTAACAGGATTGCTAGTAATATGGGACCCACAATCCCACATTGGTAGTTATCTTTTAAAAAAGTTAAGGACGATGTCTTCACGCTCATAGCTATAGGCACTCGGTAGTAAATATAATGAATTAATATTTTAATGAATTATAAATTATGTTATTCGGCATCCATCGTTTACTGCTTCTCCTGTTGCAAGTTTCTTTTCTTCTTCGGCTGTCTGAAATATAATATTTTTTTTGTTTTATAAGTGAGAAACCAACTTATGATTTTCAAAATATTTAACACGTTATGTTCTTTTTTTTATTGACTACATGCCAGAAAACAATATGCCAGGCTCACAGCCAATAAAAAGACTACACATTCATACATTTAATTTAAAAAAGACTGTGGCACACGGGGTCTGCCGCGGTAAAGCTATTGCATAGCATTTTTTATCAACAAAAAAAATATTGAAATTTTTTTTTTAATAAGAAAAATATATAAAAAAGAATATTTAAGTAAAATAATAAAAAAAAAACTAAAAAGTTTCACCGCTGTGCCGGTCGGAGTGGGGGGTGTTAGGTTATTTTCGTTACGGAATTTCTGGATTCGGTCTCCACGCTCAAGGCCCGCGATAGAAGCTATGCAATAGCTTAAAAACTCTTAAAACAAAACCAACCGTGTAAGTGTATGTCGCCACGCACAATGTAGAGTCCTTAGCCCCCCCCCCCCCCCCTATCCGAATAATGCGGCTTAATAAGTGGGTTTTCTGTTGTTTTTGTTTCATACTTACAACGTTATACCTACTTAATAATAATTTACAATGGACTTTGTACGACATTTAGTTACTTCTCATTTGATCAGCTGTTACTCGTTAACTTGTAAAGCCTACTTAGCTGTGATAGTTTTCCTTTTAATTTCACTATATATACTACTACCGTAAATTTTTTCACATACCCAACATAAACCATTTAGCTGGCAGGGAGGGGTAAAAATTTGCACTTTAATAATAATAATACTCTTTATTGTACACTAAATATACAGGAACAAGGTGGTATACATTGTATAACTTATATGTAGGTACAATGGGCGGCCTTATCGCTAATAGCGATCTCTTCCAGGCAACCTTTGGATGGATAGAAACAAATTATCTACAAGAAATAAATAGCGGCTAAAAATGGTCTTCAAAATCCCTATTTTTAAAAACCTATCTAATAATACCCCCTATCTAATAACACGATGGGTGAAATGAGAAAAAAAAAATCACATCCCTACTTTACATATTAGGGAGTCACCTCAAAAAAATGTTTTATCAGGATGTTTCTTTCACTTTGTCGCCATCCATGTAAAATCACAGCCTTCTAGCACTAACAGTCTCTGAGCTAAGCTGCGGACGGACGGACGGACGGACATGGCGAAACTATAAGGGTTCCGTTTTGCCATTTTGCCTACGGAATCCTAAAAAGTACTAGGCTCACAGCAAACACGAAGAGCTCTATTGAAATTCACAAACATAATGGCTGTCACATTTTTTTAGTAGAGCAAGGTTAACAAATTAAAAGTACCAGGCTCACATAACACAGAAAGAGTTGTACTCACAATACTAGAATCCTTAGTATCAAGGTAAGGTATAGTTGCTTGTCTACCAAACAACTTTCTGAAGCCAAATTTTGTTGATTTCTGAGTTGTGTTGTTGCTTGCAGTTGCTGATGATTTAGAACCTTCAGGCTGTAACAATAAGGGTTACATTGGAATAACATCTGCACATATAATAATTAAGAAAACAATAGTCAATGGGAGATGTCTTTTTGTATGTCTGTCGGTATGTTTGTGTATAAAAACTACTGCACCAACCAATACTTACTTGGCCGATGTCTTGCGTAGCAACTTTATACGTTTGTCTGTCCATTTGTATGTCAACCGACCCGTTAGTATCACTCGAACTGCCTTGATCACATCTGCACGGATTACACGACTGACCTGAGGGAGATGAAATTAAAAAAAAACATAGTAATCTCTTAAAGATACTGGAGGAAAAAAATAATTCAAAAAATCCCGCCTTCAAGGAATATTTCGTCATTCCCTCCCTAGTACAGTCATTTGGTATTTTTACTTGGAAGGTTTTCCGGGAGTTTTGAAAATTGGTAATCTTATAGATTTTGACGTGCTCTTTCTGAATTTAAATTTTGCCACCTCGTATCTTTGCCGCACGCGCCGCCATATTGGAAAAATGGCGCCTAAAAACAGTTTTTTGATAATAACTCTTTTCCGACTCATTTTACAACAAAAACATTTACTACAGAATTAAACTAGGGAATATTACCTACAATTTATATTAAAACATCTTTTTTATATAAGTACTCAATAGCTTTGGCGTACGAGCGTCGCTAAATCTACATTAATATGTGTTTTGGCCAAAAATAAATTTCTACACCACTATGAAGGTAGAATAAGTGTCGCTTATTTTTCATGAAATCGGGTGATTTTAATCTAGATGCATAATTAAAAAAAATGAGTACTCTCCTTCATTTCGATTTTTTTGGTGAACCAAGTGTGTCGTCCTCAGTACCCATTCAAACATCACAGATAGAAATTTATTCTAATCACGGTGATGGGATTATCAGCTTTGTTGTAATTCTTGCATTTGGATTAGTCCTACTGAAGATATCACTATATAATAAAAACGCGATATGTACCATCACATGGTAGCACTTTTTGGCCAAAACGCCATATTGGTGTAGACTTTGTCGCGTTCGTACGCAAAAACTGCTGAATTTACAAAACAATGTTAACACTCAAATGGTAGTTAGTATTCTTTAGTTTAATTTTATAACACATCTTTTTATCATAAAATGAGTCAGAAAAGAGACATTGCCTTAAATCTGATTTTAGGGGTCATTTTTCCAATATGGCGACGCGGGCGGCAAAGTTACAAGGTGGCAAAGTTGAAATTTGGAAAGAGTACCCCAAAATTTAAAATTCACCAATTTTCAAAACTCCCGTAAAACTTTCCAGTTAACCTCATTTTTTAGCTCCAAATGACTGGACTACCACCACTTTCTCACGTGATTATTGTACGACTCCTACATACGTTTTATCGACTGGCATGTTGGTCTAGTGGTTAGTAACCCTGACTGCTAAGGCGGAGGTCGTGAGTTCGATCCCCACCCAGGAAAAAGCTTTGTGTGATGAGCACGATGGTTTATTGTGTGTGGGTGTTATTTATCTATAATATGTATGTATTTAGAAATATATAAGTATGTTTATCTGTTGTCTGGTTTCCATAGTACAAGCTCTGCTTAGTTTGGGATCAGATAGCGTTGTGTGAGTTGTCCCAAGAGATTATTATTATCTAAATCAATTAGGCTGTTTAATTTTATATACATTATTTCTGATGTAAAATGTTAGAAAAATCTTAAAGAAAGTACCAGGACATAATAAACAAAAGAAGATTTATCTAAATAGGTTCTTGTCATTAAAGATGTACTTTAAATTATGACTTCTTGATAAACTCAAGGTCCCCTGGTACTTCGTCGTCAAATCAGCAAGAAAATGTTTTTGTTTGTCTTTGTAGTGGCAACTTACTGTTATAATTATTATTGGTGGCAACACCAGCGACTGGTAAGCTCGTAGCGGTTTTGCCATCGTTGGGTATAGGGTTGCTAGACGTTGGTCCTTTTAATAATACTTTTAATTCTTCAGCTCGCTCCATGTATCTAAAAATATTAAATACTTATAAATATAAAAATATTTATCCGCCAATGCATACTAATTATGTAGGTATTAAAAAAAATATTTACAAAATTGCGTTGTAATGAAAGAACAAACTTTTATAAAATTATAAATAATACGTGCGTAATAAAATAATGTTAATAAAATAAAATTTAAAAAAAAAACCCGCCTGCAAAAGATGGAAACTAGATACCTTTGACATTTAATATCATGCAGTAGAAGGCACAATTTTTAAGTTCAACAGGATTCATTAATGCCTCCGACTGCATAATATTAAATGTGAAGGGTATTTTGCAAAGGTATTTTGTTTTCGTCTTTTTGCAGGCGGGTTTTTTTAATTTTCATATAATTAAGCTATTGCACAGCTTTTATCGCGGGCTTTGAACGCGGCGACCGAATCAAGAAATTCCGTAACGAAAATAAAACCTAACACCCCCCACTCCACCTACCATGTAGCTCGGCCGAGCATTTGCATAACGTATATGTATATGGTACGACTGTACGAAGCACGGATGGAGACGAGCTGCTCCGAAATGTAATGAAAGGATTTTTTTTTTTTAATTGCTTAAGTTGATAAAAAATGCTATGCAATAGCTTTACCGCGGCAGTCCCCGAGTGCCACACATTTTTTAATTTTCTGTTTATTTATATGCGTATTCATATAGACACACACGTACGTGGATGTAATTTCCAAGTTTTAAGATATTTGTATTTATTGAAAGGGGGAAGGGAGGGGGGGGGGTTTAAATAATATAATATAAGATATTGTATAAATAGAAAAGCTACAAGGAGGTCGCACCTGGACAGTTTGGCAGCGAGCGCGGCTCGTCTCAGCGAGTCGTTCTCACAGTAGTACCAGGCGCACATGAGCTACAAGGAGGTCGTACCTGGACAGTTTGGCAGCTAGCGCGGCTCGTCTCAGCGAGTCGTTCTCACAGTAGTACCAGACGTACATGAGCTATACTACAAGGAGGTCGTACCTGGACAGTTTGGCAGCGAGCGCGGCTCGTCTCAGCGAGTCGTTCTCACAGCCCACACAAGGCACGAGGTAGCGCAGACTGTCGCGGTAACAAGAGAACGCCTCGGGCAGCCGGCCTGTTCCGTCCAGCTCTATGGCTAGCTTGATTAAGTTCACTGCCTACAAACATAGGCGTAATACTATAATTAGTACTTGTATTTCATAGGATAGATAAGGCCGCAACTGGTTAGAACTAGAAATGTTTAAAATAAAAAAAATGGGGGAGATCATAAGAGCACCACGTACACCGTTTACCGCTTCGGGACCGAATCACTGAGCCTTCAATCATCAATGCGTGATGATTGCTTTAAATCGTAACATAATATATGAAAAATAAATTTGACAACTCCAGAGGATGCCGAATTTATCTACACTAGGGATGTTACTGAGTTGGTTTTATCGAAATCGAAGTCGAAGTCGGAATTTTTAAATTTGGTTTGTCGGAATGGGAATCGGAGTCGGAGGTGGTGGAAGAAAACAAATATGTTTCAGGCTTAAGAAAATAAATACAGACTTAAAAAAAGGAAACATTATTCAGTCATATTAAATGTGTGACAGAAAGAATCGCTTGGGCTGGACTCGAACCCTGATCATAAGTAATCCGTGATTTTTTTTCCTTAATACATTTACTATGTATAAATAAGCTTGAAGAAGAGGACGCCGCACGTTAGGTACCTCCGATTAAATCGCCCGATTTAAAATGTCGGAGTCCGAGCGGTAAAATCAATAGGAAATTCCGACCTTTCGAAGTCGGAGTTAAAGCTCCGTAACATCCCTGATCTATACATATTGCCTAAATCACTGGAGCTACGACCCAGAAATTTTGTACTTAACGCCTTTAATGTTTTAGGCATACACTAAGAATGGATTTCCGGAAATTAGTCCTCTAAGGGGGTAAAATATCCACTTTTGAAGTTAGATCCTTCCGATCTTTAAATAAGAGGACACGTATTTCAGTGGTTTTGGAAAATCCACCCTTAAGGGGGTAGATAATCTACACCCTTAAGGGTGGATTTTAGGCTGGCCCGCGTAGATGAATCTACCGAAGATTCATCTACGCGGGCCAGCCGCGAGCAACAAACATAACGTAAATACAATAATTGCATTTTTGAAATATAAAGACATTTGAATTCCGTATGCTCCGGATTGGCATTCGAAAGTCTCGGGTTCTATTCCTGGGTCTGGACTTCAAATTTTTCTATCTTTCAAAAATGCAATTATTGTATTTATAAAGTAATTGGCAAGAAATACCTATAAAACCCTAAAGGAACTTTGTAACGACTCTGTGAGTTTCAATTATTTTATGTCTGGGTGTGAGTTTTCCCGATATATTCATTTATTAATATTTTAATGTTTAACGCACATTACTATTCTTGTCAACCCCTCCAGCTAAGCTAAATTGCTAATGTTAGGAGTGGGTTCACGTCGGTAGTATAACGTCTGGGATTCGAACCAACGACCTCACGATTGCGACTCTGATACCTCAATCACTAGGATACCACCACATTAAAACGAAACTCATAACACCCTTTTGCGTAAAGGCTAAAAAAGTTCAATTAATACAAAAGTACCAGGCAAGCATAAACATTGAAGAGATTACCTTCTCATAGTTTTCCTTGGACGGCATATACTCGAGATCTAAGTATGGGTGACTGAAGAATTCCTCGTAAGTGATCCTGTTGTTGGGATCGTGTTGTAACAGACGAGTCAGTAGGTTGCGGCAACCAGGCGAGATTGAGGAGTTTGGTGGTATCTGGCAATTAAACAATCCCATTATCTTGTGAATTCTAGCATTTTCCATAGTATCCAGTCTAAGAAATATATACCCCTAAATAAAATAAAAATAAAAAAATAAAAAATAAAAAAGCCTTTTATTTCTTGCAAATTTAAAAAAACAAAATTAGAAAAAATATTGATGTCAACACTAATAATTACATAATTATTAAAAAAAAAAAAACAAAAAAAAATATACCCCTATTTGGCACTAAATATTTTGTATGAAGTGCCCGCCCTAAAAATATTTATTTTTATTATTTAGCTAGCAAACTAAGTAGCGGCTACTACAGGACACCTTTTCACCAAATTTCATCAATATTCATTGAGTAGTACCACTACATAAAGTTATCGTATACATCAAGTTGGGCGTCTCGTCAAAACGAAGCTACCATGGCAATGCCAGCTTGATATGTATCACTTTAAAATTTGTTCTAATGATCCCGTACTATAAGGGTGGATTCGACCAAACCGAATTTTATACACGAGAACTATATCAGATATTATAATCTATTCTAAGATCTTATTCTCGAGTAAATCAATAGACGTTTTAACATGCAATCTATAGTATATACAGGTTGTAACAGAAAGGTGTGGTCAAATTTCAGCAGTGGATAGAGTATGTTATCAGTATTGCACCTACCATGGTGCCATAGCTGGTTGCATTATTATTACATAGATAGTATATTCTTTTTGTCAAAATTCAGTAGTGAAAGGCGTATAGCATAAGAATTATCCCTGGTACAAAATTCGATTGGATTTTTATGGCACAGAACTTTTTAAGTCATACCTTTTTAATTAATAACTTTTTCATTCATAAAGAAACTAATGAAAAAATAATAGATATATTTTTTTTGGGTACTCTGATTTTGATAAAATTAGGTATGTGCACTCAATATCATCTTTTTGTCATATTATAGTGTGGGACAGGACCTGTCGAAGTTTGTTCGTCTGTTGTATTTTTTGTGGTTTTTTTATTGGGTTTTGCAAGTTTTGTTTTAAACAACATTAGTATTTTAAATAAGGTAAATGTGTAACCCACACCAATGTCCGCGAAATAATAACAGATGGCAAAGAAATAAATTACGTACGCCACTTTTTCAAAGCTAGTCAGTACTCGTGACTAGTCGTGACTTTGAAAGTTTTGCAACTATCCCAATATTTCAAAAGCCGTATTTTTAAAAATTGATTAACAGAAAGTGCGAAAATATCTAGGTCGATAAAGTGTGTGTTATACGTATCAACTATGCGCCTCAGAGGCGCTCGCTCTCCCGGATGTGTTCTGCACCTTGCGGTATAGAACAGCCGAGGCACGCACGCCTCTCGGCGTAACACAATTCGGGGTACAACATAACATAAATTGTTAGTGATATCAATACAGTCGAATCTGTTATTGCACAGACCATGAAGCGTTAAACCCATTAGTAGGTATTAAAATAAATTCTTTTAAGCTATTGCATAGCTTCTATCGCGGGCCTTGAGCGCGGGGACCGAATCCAGAAATTCCGTAACGAAAAAACCTCACGCTCCCCTCTCCGACGGGCACAGCGGTGAATATTTTACTTTTGCCATCTATCAATGAATAGCAGAACTTTTAATGATTTTTTTTTTAATGAAAAAAAAACTTTTTTAAAAACTAAAAAAAAAAAACTTTTTTAAAAACTAAAAAAAAAAAACTTTTTAAAAACTAAAAAAAAAAAACTTTTTTAAAAACTAAAAAAAAAAAACTTTTTTTAATTGCTTTTTTTAAATTAAAAAAAAAACCATTTTTTTTAAAGAAACCAAAATTCAAACATTGATTTTTATAATTAAAAAAAAAGCACTTAAAATATATAAATATTTTTTTAATTGCTTAAGTTGATAAAAATACTATGCAATAGCTTTACGGCGGCAGTCCCCGAGTGCCACACATTTTTTTTATTATCCACCTTGGACGTCTAGGTATAGCTTCTCCATCACTATCAATTTCTTCAATCAAATCTTTTAGACGTTGCATTTTAATATTTTGTGTTAAATTTATTCCTTGCGTGTGTAGAGTTGAAAAATGACAGTTTGAGACGTCATTGCAATATTCTTAGAATAGCTCTTTATTCCGTGAGACGGTGGTATAATAATTATTCCCGAATAGTGCCACTATTCTTAATATTGTGCATGGTAAAAAGTGAAATTGATTTACTCTCGAATAAGTGGCTACTTATTCTAGGAATAAACTTTACTCGCGTTTGGTCGAATCGGCACTTAAGAAGATATATCTCAATGTCAGGCACTTCCCAGTAAGGTCGGCATACTCACTTCAATGGGCGCTTGTCGCTGTATCTTGTCAACGAGTTCCTTGAAAGTATTAGATGAGTAAGGCGCCCGGCCGAATAGACACTCGTACATTATTACACCTGGAAAATTCAAAGTACTTATTGCATTTTAAGGGAAATCTATACTAATATTATAAAGCGGAAGAGTTTGTTTGTTTGTTTAAACGCGTTTGTTAAAATCTCAGGAACTACTGGTCCGATTTGAAAAATTCTTTTTTTGTTGGATAGCCCATTTATCAAGGAAGGCTATAGGCTATATAACATCGCGCTACGACTAATAGGAGCGGAGTAACGACGTGAAATGTTGCAAAAACGGGAAAAATTTACGCATACGAAGTTGCGCGGGACATCTAGTCTATTATATGTTGTATGTATTTAGAAAAATAAAAAACCTGGTTTAGGTGCGCTACATTTGTAATTTTACTTGCAACACTTGAAGTCGTACCCAAATAGCAAACATGTATTAAAGAATTTTATAAGCTACGGCTCTTAATCAGTCTACCCGTGACCACGGAAGTTTCAATACGGTCGAAAATAAACAAAGGTATTTATTTTATTTTATTTATTTATTTTTATTTATTTGCTAAACATGGGTACTCTTAACTAAATGTAGCTTGGACATAAACGCCAAAAAAAGACTTAAGTGACGTTTTGACGTTACAGTTGCCAGTTTAAAAAATAAGTTCCATTAGTTTTCCGCAACATGGTAAGGTTTTTATTTTCGTAGTAGGCTACACTTGTTTATCAGCTGTCTAGTTCCAATAGCACTGGCTCTGTCTAGTTTGGGATCAGAAAAGAAAGAAAATATGAGAATGAACTTACCAACGCTCCACAAATCGACCCTGGCATCGTACTCCCCACACAACATCTCCGGTGCCATATACAAGGGTGACCCACGAACGCAGCGGGCACCTTCCTCGGTCATATGTTGAGCGAACCTACGGTACAACACCTGCTAAGACCTCCTAGTTACTTCTGCTAGCCTAGTACTTTTGTAATAATGCCTACGAATTTCGGTCGAGGCGGCTAATCATAGGCGAGATGTAAAGCATATTAGAATAAGAGATTAGGCGCAGGATAGACGGTATTTGACATTAACTATGACAATAAATATGATTTTATGATAGTACAAGTTACTTTTTATAGTGTTTTGAAAAAAATTTAACGTATTTGTTTGTAATTATGAAAGTTTAAATCGTTTAAAAATATTGATTTCATATTTTTTGCAGTAGTTTGTCCTCCTGCAGTGTTTGTCGTGCTAGCCCTGTGTCGCGGGAGACTTTACAAACATACAAGTCACGGACACAAAGTACACCCAGACTAGGAACAACAATTTGTGGATACAATAATTGCATTTTTTTCCACACAAAGTGCTACGCAAGAGGTCGTAGGTTCGATTGTGTGGGAATCGAACCCAGGACCTCTTGCGTAGCAGTCGGACACACTCCCCCCGCGCCACAGAGGCAGTCATCACAAATATTGGTCATATCATTTGTTCAATCAATAGTTTTTAACGATTTTAACTTTTTATAGATTTTTACATTCTTCATGATTTGACTATAGAAAATATGACGGCCCACACCATTATTTCTAGCTTGGCGCAACTAATATAGAGATTTTTTTTTACGCCATTACTTCTAGCCTGGCGCAACTTATATAGTTTTTTTTTTTTTTTTTTTGGAAGTTTGTCTTTTTTCATGACATTATTTTTCGTTTAGTTGTACAGAGTCTTCATCTATGGTTGGCTATTTGTGATTTCCGCAGACATTTAAACAAATTCTATCACCGTCATATTCATGGGTCACATCGGTCTATGAGACCGGGAATAGAGAATGCACTTGTGCCTGCGCATACACTTGTGCATATGACATCTCCTGCGTAGTTGCCGCCGTAACCGAAATCAGTTAAGAGACCATTATTATTGTTAACTTACCCGAAATCGGCCACTTTTAACATATATTTTCCATCAGATCCTTTATGTAATAGTAAATTGTGTGGTTTTAAGTCCATATGTACTACACCTAAGGAGTAAATAGTTTATGTTAGTACATAAAGTACCAGGGCGGCATAAACTCAAGAAGATATATCTCAGTTGTAAGTTTGAAGTACATCAAATATTATGTCTACGTTCACTACTACTACGAATCTCTTTAGATCATCACATCTTCTTGAATTTATTATGTCCTGGTACTTTAGATGTTTAATTATACCAGGAACATGCCCAGGAATCATTTTTGAGGGGATTTTTACTGTTGTAAAAGGGGGGAGGGCATTATTGTGACAATAAAACGGGCGTTAAACCATTTCGGGTGGAAGGGTCAACCCCCAATTCCTACCCCCCCCCCCACTGGATGCACGTCTTATGAAACACCATAATACATGCCACATGATATTCGCAAAAAGTACCAGGGCAGCATAATCTCAAGAAGATATATCTTTAATATTATCCATACTAATATTATAAATGTGAAAGTAACTCTGTCTGTCTGTCTGTTACGCTTTCACGCTCAAACAGCTAAACCGATTTAAATGAAATTTGGTACGGAGATAGTTTGAGTCCCGGGGAAGGACATAGGATAGTTTTTATCGCGATAACTGACATCCATGCGGGCGAAGCCGCGGGCAAAAGCTAGTAAAGAATAAAAAGATATATCTCTCTTAATATTATAAATGTCAATACGTTTTCATACTTAATCAATGTACCGATTTAGATGGAATTTGTTATGGAGATAGTTTGAGTCCCGGAGAAGGATATAAGATAGTTTTTATCGCGATATCGAGGGCGAAACCACAGGTTTAAGCTAGTGGGTTATATAAGACAGACAGAGTTACTTTTCAATCTATACTAATATTATAAAGCTATAGAGTTTGTTTGTTTAAACGCGGTAATCTCAGGAACTACTGATCCGAATTGAAAAATTCTTTCACTGTTAGATAGCCCATTTATCTAGGAAGGCTATAGGCTATATAGGTGCGCTGCGACCAATGGGAGCGCAGCAGCAATGAGAAATGTTGCAAAAACGGGAACAATTTCCGCGTACAAAGTTGCGCGGGACAGCTAGTTTATAATATTAGATTTGATTTGTTTGTTAAGTACCTACTGACCTTTCTCTCTAAGGAATTTGAGCGCTGAAGCCAGTTGTTGCAGAAAATATAATACCTGAAAACATAAATATAATGAAATTGTTATATTAATGTACCTATACACTAATATTATAAAGCAAAAATGTTTGTTTGTTTCACTGTTGGTTAGCTCATTTATCGAGGAAGGCTATAGGCTATATAACATTACAACTCACAAGCATCAAAGAATAGAAAAATTTGAGGTCTAGTAACATATTTCGGATAGGTGGTTCGATTACGGTCTCGGGTTCGATGCCTGGGTGTGTACTTCAAATTTTTCTATCTATCAAAAATGCAATTATTGTATTACAAATACAATAATTGCATTTTGTATTACAAATACAATAATTGCATTTTGTATTACAAATACAATAATTGCATTTTTGATAGATACAAAAGTATTTGGCAAGGAATGCCTATAAAAATACTACAGTGTTATTTATTACAGGGTATAAATATATGAATTGCATCACTCTCAACCTCATTTTCCAGCTGCCTTTAAGCATAATTCTACCTTAAACCCCTCCTAATCAGAAGGTGTAACTAGCAAATGGACCACAATCGCGAAACGTCTAATGAGCAGTATAGTATAGACAATAGAGATTTTTCCATAATGCGCTGAATTCCAGGAACTATTTTTTGTTATAGATAGGTTCAGTGAGACGTACTGAATGTAAATGCACAAAATACTTACATTAGGGGGGGGGGGGGACTGCCGAATAGTCTTATAAGTCGTAAACGGCAAGTGATACAAAAAAAAATAGTAAAAAGTAAAGTAAAAAATCAACCATACAATCTATACTAATATTATAAAGCTGAAGAGTTTGTTAGGTTGTTTGTTTGAACGCGATAATCTCAGGAACTACTGGGTGGAATTGAATTACTGTTGCATAGCCCAGTAATCGAGGAAGGCTATAGCCTATATAACATCACGCTACGACCAAAAGGAGCGGAGCAGCAATGAAAAATGTTGCAAAAACGGGGAAAATTTACGCAGACGAAGTTGAAGATCAGCTAGTTTATACATAAAAGTTAGACACTTTACCCGTTTCTCCGGCACTCGTCCGTATTTAGAAATATATCTGGAGAGATCGCCACCGCAGCAAAATTCCATAATTATGTAAATATTTCTGAAAATAAAGTAAAATAAATTATTAAGGCTGATTATTTGTCACTGTTTGCAACATTAATCGTCAGAAAACAGTTAGCCACATCACTACATAGTATAAAACAAAGTCGCTTTCTCTGTCCCTATATCCCTATGTATGCTTAAATCTTTAGAACTACGCAACGGATTTTGATGCGGTTTTTTTTAATAGAGTGATTGAAGAGGATGATTTATATGTATAATAACATCCATATATTTTATACCCGTGCGAAGCCGGAGCGGGCCGCTAGTACATTATATTCGTCAGTCAAACCTACCCGATACAACAGAGTAATATAGTATTCTTCTTCTTTCTTGGCATATAATATGTGGCAAACTCTTTGCATATTAGTTTGCAACAATTTTTTTTCTGGCATATAATTTGCAGCGTACCGTAAGTGAACAAAACCTTGATTTTTTCATAGTTTCAAGCAATGGCATACTAACTTGTCCCAAGTAAAGTTGTGCATATCTATACTAATATTAAAAAGCGGAAGAGTTTGTTTGTTTGAATGCGATTATCTTAGGTACTACTGGTATGAATTGAAAATTTATTTTACTGGATAGCCCATTTATCGAGGAAGGCTTATAGGCTATATAACATCACGCTACGACCAATAGAAGCGGAGCAGCAATGAAAAATGTCGCAAAAACGGGGAAAATTTACGCAAACGACGTTGCGCGGGTTAACTAGTGCACGATATGCGGATGTGTGTCTTCAATAAACGTATTATCAGTAAAGTTGTCTACGGCGGCTCCAGAGTTCTTCATTCAAGATTTGTCCACACATTTTATTGGTACGATTAAACCCCGTACTATTACTATTTAGTGATAACTTGTTCCCTGTCATACAATACGTTGCAAATTGTTTGTTGGCATACAGTATGTGGCAAACTCTTTGCCGCCATGTGGATTGCAATATTTTTTTTGTTGGCGTATAGTTTCAGCAAACCGTAAGCGAACTACAATAATTGTATTTTTTCATAAGCAACACAGTACGAATTTCTCGTCCCAAGTAAAGTTGTTCATATACATACGAACAACTTTTCTCGCACGACTCTCGTGTGAGAGTCTTCAATAAACGTATCTCTGTAATTAAGTTGTCTACAGTGGCTCCAGAGTGCCTCACACGGGACTTCTCCACGCATTTTATTGCTACGATTATACTCCCCACTACTACTAGTTCATGATAAATAGTTAGATGTGGCAAACTATTTGTGGGCATACAGTTTGCAGCAAACTTTTTGCTGGCGCACAGTTTGCAGCAAACCATAAGCGAACAAAAACTTAATTTTTTTATAGATTTAAGCAATGGCATACTAACTTGTCATCCCAAGTAAAGTTGTTCATATGTACGATGTGCGGATGTGTGAGGGTCTTCAATAAACGTATCTCTGTAATTAAGTTGTCTACGGCGGCCCCAGAGTTCTTCACTCGGGATTTGTCCACGCATTTTATTGCTACAATGGAACGGGCGCCTACCTGTTGGCAAATTAAAAATAAAGATCTTAAAACATATTCCTGTAAGATGGTTATAAAATGTTTTTACGGCAATCGAAACTACACTTGGATCAACGTAACTCGGCCGCCGGATTGAAGTTAGGTTCATATCCACAGAACAAATATACTTTACGAGTTCATCATATCACATTGCCGCATGTCATACAAAATTTTAATTCAACAATATAAAAATACTATTTAATAAAATAATAATTTGTTAAGATGTTCTCTGTAACGAAGCAATAACAAAAGCCGTGATAGTTCTTTAACTACAGGCTAGATGGCGCATGCGAGGGCCCAACTCGCGAGCATGAAAGGATAGAATTTGAAGTCTGGTAACATAGCCCAGATAGGTGGTTCGATTCCGGCCCCGAATTGGCATACGGAAGTCTCGGGTTCGATTCCTGGGTCTGGACTTCAAATTTTTCTATCTTTCAAAAATGCAATTATTGTATTTATAAAACTAAAGAACGTTTGAAAAACAATTTCCTTACGAAAATAATCACAAAACACATGAGTTATAGTGTGGCCATTAGTGCTGTGCACTCCCTGAGGTATGCACGGCGAGGTGGGGGGCGAAGAAAAAAGTGCATGAGTTCACATGAGGTCGATACATGTCGGACAGATCTTACGATATCAGTTTGCATTTCTAAGGCAAGACTTGTGGCGGGACGTTGCGTTGGTCGGAGGCTATCTATCTGTAATATATACTTACTTTGTTGATTAAAATGTAACCCAAATATACTCATATTTTATTAAAAATATGCAGGTGATAAATAAGAATTGAAAGTTATAATTCACAACAGGACTTGTTTTATTAAACATTTTTTATATTTACAAACAATTATATATTCTAACGAAAGTTATTCTGACATAGATTCTGTTTCAACTTCATCTTCCATTTCGTCATCATCTTCATCTTCCTCTTCGCCACCGGAACTTGAATCAGAGTCTTGCAAATTTATTATGAATGAATCGATAACATTATCGAACCTACTATCGCGACTCCAGTAATCATTTTCATTTTTCTGGACATGATCGTCGCATTTCTGCCATTTTTCCGCCGTGAATTCCGAAAACAATTTATCCAATAAGATTATCTTTTCGTCTAGAGAAGAATTAATATAGTTTTGGGCTATGTTGTTTTTAATATCAGCCCAGACCAACTCGATTGGATTTAAATCTGGATGGTACGGAGGTAAACGCAGAACAGTGTGTCCACTGGCTTTCAGGAGTTCGTCAATTCTATACACGGGTTCTTTTTGTGTATTTTTGATAAGAAGTAGCAGTTGAGCCTTTGACATGGTTCCTGAAAATTCTACATTATGGCGTAGCAACCAGTTCTGCATTTCACTTTTGAGGCTTGATATAGTTGGTTTCTTCTCAATCTGAACGCTGTGGTAAGACGCGTTGTCCATTACAACCACAGAATTCGGCAGCAACTTATCTTTTAACTTTTCATCTACCCACTTATAAAAAGTAGGTCCGCTCATATCTCCATGATAGTCACCGGTTCTAGCATCGGATTTGAATATAGTCAATGTATCATCCACTAAGCCATTTCGACACCCAGCGTGGAGTATTACTAGTCGCCGTCCTTTCCCAATATCAGCATGAATACCGGGTTCTGACGATGATTGCCAACATTTGCTGGCATGGTGACTGGCGTTGATGTATGTTTCATCAAGAAAATATATGTTTCGGTTTTCCGTTCTGTAATTTCTGATTTGTGTAAGATATTTTTTCCGCCACACTGTAATATTAGGCTGCTCTATAAGGAGATGTCTCTTTGATTTGCATTTTTTGTAACGGTAGCCCATTTTGTGTAAAAGCTGTCTTAAATATTCCCGTCCACAATTCAATATGCCATCCTGTCTCAAACTTGATAGTAACTTACGGACACTTGGTATTTTTTTTTCAACTTCGTAAAACTGATGAATTTTTCTTCTGATAACTCCAAGGTCAAAATCATCCACAACGTGTTTTTTCTTTAGAACTTTTGGTTTTTTTGGCGATTGAAATTTTAATTGGCTTGAATTTTCAATTGATAAATAGCCCGCAGAAATCACATTATGTACGGTTCTTTTGCTGCATCCCGTAGCCTCCGCAACGATTTTAGCAATATTCACGTCATTTTTAAATTCAAAGCTTTCTTTGTCTGCTTTTCTTTTCTTAAAATATTCAGCCACCTTAAAAATGACAGTCTTCATATCACGAGATAACGCACGACCCATCTTTGAATATTTATCTCGTGTGCGTCTGACATAGACAGTCCGATACAAATAACACTACCTGCCGTCACAAGCGTTGACGGCGCACTGACAGCGCAGCAGCCGATTCTAACCCCCCCGTCTCACCGCGCGCATACCTCAGGGAGTGCACAGCACTAATGGTCATACTATAGTAATACTAATTATGACAATGTGATGCATAATCGCATCTCTAATTCTCTTGGTTTAGTTACCGCCTCCGCGTCCCGCTTCCTGTCACCATTACTTCCAAATAATGCATCTGTGCAACTACTTGTCGCCAACTTTAATCCAGCCGAGTTATGTTAATCCAACTGTATATCTATATATCCCCAAGGAACTTTTACAGCTCTGTGAGTTTTGTTGCAGAAACCATTTAAACTGATTTTTGATGATGTCGACCGGAAACATTACTTTTTGTAATATTTAAAGCATTTTTATGCTTATTTTTATATCTAATATATAAAATTCTCGTGTCACAGTTTTCGTTACCATACTCCTCCGAAACGGCTTGACCGATTTTGATGAAATTTTGTGCATATTGGGTAGGTCTGAGAATCGGACAACATCTATTTTTCATCCCCCTAAGAGTTTGTTTGTTTGTTTGAACGCGATAATCTCAGGAACTACTGGGCCGCATTGAAAAAATATTTTATAGTTGGATAGCCCATTTATCGAGGAAGGCTATAGGTTATAACATCACGCTACGACCAATAGGAGCGGAGCAGCAATGAAAAATGTTGTAAAAAAAAAAAAGGAAGAAAAAAGAAAAAAGGGAAAATTTACGCAGATGAAGTTGCGCGGGTCAGCTAGTTTACATATAATAAATGTATTGTGGAAAAATACATGACCCTAGGGGTGCCGGTCTTAAGCCGTTATCAAATTCGGCACCATTTAAAATGTACAAAATTAGAATAAACATGTTTTTAAAATTACAAAAAGTAATATAAGACGTTTGTTTATTTTAACGGTGCTATCACATTGAACTTGGCCTCTTGAGTTATTGTGCATACATGTGTGTCTCGTCAGTTCGGTTTCATTCCAGGTAGCCTAAACAATCCCAGAAGCCCAGCGGTCTTCCCAGACTGCAAGTATCAGAAATGGAGGCCGGTGTTGCCCGAAATGGAGGCTGGTGTTGCCAGGAATTGTGCCCAGTGCTCGGCCACTCTGGTACATTCCGTTAGTATATATTTTGGTGTTTCTTCATGTTCTATGTGGCCTGTATACTGGGCTGCCTGTGCTATAGGTAGGTATAGGTGCATCAGGATATTGAAGTTATTTACATAGGGTGTTCCGAAATACAGTGCAAGTAATGTTCAGTACTTTTACTGGGCAGAAATTTACTGCTGCAGTATCTTTGGGAAATATGTGATGCCATAAATCGTCATCATTTTTGTACTGTGAGCACTGCAGTTTTCGAGGTACACATGATCAACAGTAACCAAATTTAAATTAATTGCATTGATTTAAACATTATGCAATTAATTCTATTGATAATTAGCTTTCATGTTCATTTTTTAAATACAAAACCTAAAAAATAAATTTTGTTTGTTTAACTTATAAGTTTTACATATTAAACTAAATAAACATAGCTGTAACATTCTAAACAGTAACCAGTATAGATAACTATAAAGGAATGGCTTCACAGTATACTAAATTGATATTCCCCCATGCTCTGGTGTAGGTCAGAGTATACCAATCAATCCTCATTCTGCTATGTTAGTTCTAACATAAATATTCACCCATGTACGATTTCTGTGGTAAAATAGAAGTCTTATACACATTCTAGTGGAATATGACCAGTATTGCATCCTGAGAAATCAATTATTAGCAGGTGTACCTCTAGAGAATGGTGCACTTAATAATATATTACCCATACTAACATTTAAACTTTCACGTTGCATGATTATACAACGTGAAAGTGGTCACAAGCGTGGTCAGTCCGCTTGTGACCACGGCCGGTGCAACCTGGTCGATACGTCAAGCAATTTTTAGGTAAACAATGCGCGTTAATTCCCTTATAATAAATAGTTATAATATATTACCCAGACTAACATAGGAGGGCTGTGAGCGTTTGTTGTGTTTCATGAAAATATGTTAGCGGAGGTTAACTTGAGGGCTCCTATGGGGCTGGCATAGTCACCTAGTGTCTGAAGCCTTGTTAAAAAAAAAGTTCTAACATCAAGATCAAATGCTTGTTGTGGGGACAATGACCTGTTAGGATACCAATTGCTTTGTTGTCCCTGTTCAGCCTGGTGAGGTTCCAATCCGGACCTTCTATAATATATCTTCAGAAAACACAGCACCATCTGATCATAAGTAAGCAGAGCCTGTACTATGGCAACCAGACAACTGATAAATAATCAATATAATATACCCCATTTTTTTAAACTCGGCTAGAATTACGTGTATATAAGGAAAAAGTACTAGGCTTACAGAATTAGCAAGGAGTTCTAAATTTCTTAGTCCTGTTACCTACAGAGACAATAAGATAGACGATCTTTAAGATTTAATATACGCTAGGCAGATAAAAAAATACTTATATAAGCACTAAACCCACTCTAAACAGTCTCTGAGGTAAACGTACTACATGACAGAGCAAAAAGAGATAAAATTTTAATAAATATATCTTTTTTAGACAAAGTACTAAATAAACAAAACTTATTTACCTTAGTGTAGGCCTTGTACACCGTAGAATAACTACCGGAGCCCAGTTTTTCAGTAACTACATAACCGTCGATCTTTGGGAATGCCATTTTTTAATAAATATAGAAATTATCGTGTCATTTTAATCATTATTTTCAATTACAGATTAATTGCTTACAAATACAACTGGTCTGATAGCGATTGACAGTGACATTTGACATTTGAACATTTGGCAGAATTGGCAGATCATCAAGACTATGTTTGACATAAGAAAATAATGTTGCCAGTTTAGAACTTTTTGAATCTTGGCAATCACACTAATATTATAAAGGCGAAAGCTTGTGAGTATGTGAGTGTGTATGTTTGTTATTCTTCATGTCTAAACGGCTGGAGCGATTTTAATAAAATTTGGTATGGGGATAACTGAGGAATGGAATAGGCTATTGAACACCGCGGGGCACAGCTAGTGTAAGATAATGCTAACGCACGTTTTAGGCCCCTGTTGCTTGGGTGCCCCAGATATTTAAAATTCTGACATTGTTTAATAATAATAATAATAATAATAATAATAAGTGAACTGGCAACACTGAATGACGGTTGACGTGTGTCGTAAAATTTTCACCAAATATTTTATTTTATATTATAATATTTCGCTAATGTTCTTTTAATACTTTAATCAAATATACTCCAGCATAAATACTTCAAAATTATTATAACTCCCATAAATTCGCAAAACCGGACAATAGCCAAGAAATTTACACTATGACATTACATGTCAAAATGAAAATTAACATTATCAAGGAAAAAATGATTTAACTACATTGAGCCACATGATAACTAGAAGCGGAGCCAGAGACCGAACAGCACACCCTCCAACCCCGGACTCGTCTCTCCGCTCCGCCTCGCAACCACAGGATTCAACACCAGCCGTTGCTGAGGCGTCGAGCTCGTCGAGTGACGAGTATTTCTCTCCGCCAACGTTGCCACCACCTGTACGTCGGCGAGGGAGAGGCCGGCCGCCGACCAGCTTAGGACCCCGAGGCCCACCGGCCTCAAACAGGGCCCCCGCTGTCGGTGGTGATGTGCGCCGCATGCGATGGACGACGTTGATGAACGAGAACGTCATGCGGGCATATTTTGCGGCTACAGACGGGGGAACTAACCTTACTGTGTACCGTGAACGGATGCTGCCTCTGTTTCAGGTGCTTGAGCCGACTGTCAACGTTTCGGCACAACGATTATCGGACCAAGTGCGGGCCATTTAGCGCTGTCATCTGCTAGATGAGGCCGCACTTGAGAGACTACGCTCGGAGTACGCCCAGACTAGCCGCGAGATCCCTGCCCCGGTACAGGTTCCTACAAATGTAGTTGACTGTGAAGCTACGGGGCCGGATACCGCGGCTATTGTGGTAAGTACTCAGTGCAATGAGGAGATTAAGGCCGCTTTGGAATTTGCGCTTCGCGAATATCGGTCCACGCCCCACAATATTAGACCACGCCTGCCTCGGTTACCTATGCATAGACGGAACATTTCGCTGGTGTGTGCTCTTGATTCGTTATTGCCTACTTACCTAGACAGAAGGATGACGTACTGAAAGCTTCAAGAATATATAATAAGCGTAATCCGAATAACAAACTGTCGACAGGCACTATACAGCTACCGGGTCACCCTAAGCCACTCTACTTATCAGAGTCTCTAACATCATACGCCAAACACTTATATTACTTAGCTCGGAAGTCTCAAAAGGAGAGTAAATGTGATAGTTGCTGGCCAAGCCATGGCAAGATATATGTGAAGAAGACGCCCTCCTCGATCCCTCAGTGCATTCACTCCGAAAAGGATCTCAACAATCTTCTATCGCTCCCAAAGTGACTATTGCATGCAGTTAGTTATAATTTTTGTTACTTTTTTTTGTATAATTTCTTGCCTCTTTTAACCTATATTTATGTTTTCGATATTTTAAATTACACATCACATACACCAAACACATGTTCCCCTAAACAAATTACAGACTCCAACTCTTACTCCACGAACATTCACCACTCTGCAACGCAACTAAGTCCATACACCCCCACCTCGCTCATCGATACGGACAGCCCACACCCCAACATACTTATTAATGATTGCATGAATTGTTTGTCACATAATATCCACCCCTCAATAAAATATTTTTCTAATTCGTTTAAGAGTACACTAATTTACCCACTTAACGATTTCGTTATACGTTTAAAAACTTCATATTATAACATTCGATGACATACAGGATTTTCAGTCAGACTTAGATAAGGTATCGGTAGCTGATTCAGCCGTCTGTATGATCGAGGACTGCAACCAGATAGCCCGTACTCATGCTAATTCGTTAACACTTCTATATCAAAATATAAGAAGCATTACTAAAAATTTTGATGGTCTGCTTACGCTTCTCGTAAGAAGCAAAGTGACATGGGACCTCGTCATTCTTACTGAATGCTGGTTACGTAATGCTCATTATATACCTCAAATACCCGGCTATACTCTCATTTCTACCACCCAGCACACCACCCAAAACGAGGGAGTAGGTAGTGATATATTACAGAAATCATCTCCAAATTACTTCATTGGAACCGTCAGTGCAAGACTCTAACTGCTTATGCATAATAATAAATAAACACACAGTATTGATCGCTATATACCGCTCTCCCGCAACTCACAATACCACTAAATTCGTAGAATCTCTTAGTTTACTGTTAAAGACCTACTCGAAATATAGGAATATAATTCTAGCAGGTGATATCAATATCGATATCTCCGATATTAATAACGACAACCGTTCCTATGACTATCTGACCATGCTTGCATACCATGGTATGCTACCTGCACATACTCTATACACTCGTAACAACCGCTCATGTCTTGATCACCTGATTCTAAAAACGAAATTGCCTGCCTACTGTTATGTTGCAAACACCTCAATCACAGATCAGGAGACGGTATTGTTATTTTTAAACTTGACTAATACCTCTCGCACTGCATACAATCTTAAGTCTACTAAAGTTCTTAACTTCGATAAGATAGATCGAGACCTTCTTCAAACAGACTTCAGCACTCTCTACACCTTTTCTGATGCCAATGCAGCAACCAATTACTTTCTTAAAACTTTAAACTCAATTATACTAGAAAATTCGATTATAAAAATAATTCCTAACCGAAAAAGACTTAAAAAGTTATGGATGACACCTGGTCTTTTAAAATGTCTACATAATCGCGATAATCTTCATCTAAAACTTAAACGAAATCCAAACAACGAGGTATTGAAAATAACTTATAAAAGATATAGAAATTATTGTTCCAACCTACTTAAAACCTGTAAAATCAATCATAATAAAACTCAAATAAAAAATGCACAGGGCAACAACAAAAAACTTTGGTCAGCTATAAAATCCATTACACACACCGAAAAAATAAACACTCAGTCACGTAATCTTCTATCCGCCTCAGAACCGATGCGCTCACTTAATGAAGTTAACTCCTTCTTTGTAAATATAGGACAGTCTCTCGCTTCCAAATTACCGGCAATTGACATTAGTATGGCTGCTCGTGAAATCCCCTACCACATAAACACTTTTGTACTATTGGAGACTGACGAATCCGAAATTGAAATATTAATAAAGAACCTTAGATGTGATTGTGCTGTGGGCTATGATGATATATCTGGCAGTTTCATCAAAAAATTTAAAGATCTTTTAGTGACTCCGATTACATTCTTATTTAACCTGGCTCTCAACAATGGGACTTTCCCAGATGCGTTTAAGATTGCTATTGTTCACCCTATTCATAAGGAAGGGGACAGAGATCGTGCGAATAACTACCGACCCATCTCTATCCTGCCCACACTCTCCAAACTCTTAGAACGTCTGATAAATAATAGACTGGTCAGATTTCTGGAACACAACAACATACTCTCACACCACCAATACGGTTTTCGTTCCGGAGTTTCCACTAACAATGCTGTATTGGACTTAACTAATGAGATTGTCAAGAACCTGGATGAAAAAAGGAAGGTGGTGGGTATGTTTCTTGACATTTCTAAAGCTTTCGACACGGTCTCTGTCCCTATCCTCACCGCTAAAATGGAAAAATATGGGATCAGGGGTACTCAGTTGTCACTTTTTAAGAGCTACCTCGCGGGAAGGCGCCAGTTTGTTAAGATTGACACCTTCCGCGGTGACGAGCTACCTATTGCCCACGGCGTGCCCCAAGGAAGTATCATCGGCCCAACTTTATTTTTGATATACATCAATGACCTCTGCCAGTTAAAATTATATAACACTTCTATATTCACCTACGCCGATGATACTGCCCTTATATCATTCGGTGACACGTGGCAGGCTGCCTTTGGGTTCGCACAGCAGGGTCTAGACAGAGTTACAAACTGGATGGTAAAAAATCAACTAACCCTTAATGTAGCTAAAACTAAATATCTAAACTTCTCTCTAAGTCCTTCTCCTAATACCCCCTCTTCATCCTATTCTTTGACCGCCCACACCTGTAACTTATTGTCTCAGAGTTCATGTAATTGCTCTCCTTTGAGCAGAACTAACTGTATAAAATATCTTGGGGTCCTGATTGATGATGTTCTCTCCTTCCAATATCATACTGAATCACTCGCCACTCGATTGCGCAAACAAATTTTTGTTTTTAAGACTCTCCGCTTCGCAGTTGACATCACAGTCCTCCAACAAACCTATCTTGCATTGTGCCAATCGCTCATTCAATACTGCATAGTCTCCTGGGGAGGAACGCATAAAACACACCTCAGCCCAAAGAGCGCTCCTAAAAGTGGGGTGGAAGCTGCCTTACCTGTATCCGACCACTGATCTTTATAGACTCTGCAACGTTTTAACGGTCCGTAAGCTGTTTGTACTAAATCTCATTCTTACAAAGCACTCTCTGGTCCCTTATGAACCCTCTAAATTTGTATCAGTCCGTAGGAAAAACACTGTATGCACCATCACCACTGTCAGGACTAGTTTGGCCCAAAGATCGTTTTTATTCCTAGGAAATTATGTGTACAATAAGCTGAACAAATCATTAAATATTTATCCAATGACTAGACTGGACTGTAAAAAAACAATCACCACCATGCTCCTAAGCCTAGACTACTTAGAAACGGAGAATATTATTATCACTATAAAATAATGTCCCCCCCCCCTACACATACACTCACACATACACATACACACTCCAACACACTAACCCCTCATCCTCACCTACTACACTACCTACACGTAATAATACCAATCTTATTATATAAGTAGTACTTCTGTTCGATTTATACTATCATATACTCCATAATATTTCTCAAGAATTGTAAAGACACACATTGCACCTAACCCATATCTTGCTGCCACTACACTATTCCACTAAAGGAGAGAGCCTGGAGATTTGTAATACAGGTTTCGAACCTAGTACGAACTCCAGCTCTCAATAGGTTTAAGTCTACTAAAGCAAACGATTGTAATACTTATATCTTATTTTGTACCAAACCTTTTGAGAGAAATAAACTGATATTACTTACTTACTTACAATAGCGAAGACCTCGGTGATACCCACTCAATCCTGTATTGTGCAGCTGTTGCGGCATGTTGTATAGGAGGTGTTAAGCTTTTAGCAGAAACCCCTACTATACGACCAAGGTGCGCCGTACCAGCGTGGCAATGCAGGATTGAGCGCCGTATTGCCGGGGCAAGGGTACTCATCGGCAAGTTGTCCTGCTTCAGGACCGGGAACACTCGCCCGAGAGTGATGCGCTTTGTGAAACGGGCATTCTTGGGGACTGACATCAGACCTCAGGATTATATGTCGCGTGTCACAGAGCGCATCGACTTCCTGAAGCAAAAAATCTATGCATGGGCAAACCGAATACGCAGGTACAAAAAACGCGTGGACAGGTATAACGTGAACTGCATGTTCCAAAGGGACCAAAGGTGGGTGTATAGAGACTGGCAGCGAACGGATCAAGGTGTGGATGGCGGGCATCTACCAAATGCTGAAGCGACAAACTCGTTTTGGCGTAACATTTGGTCGGTGCCTGTCACCCACACCGAGGGGGAATGGATGCGTGACGTTGAACGAGCGTGCGAACTTATTCCGGAAATGGAAGATATCAACATTAACAGCACAGACGTAGCCAGTGCAGTCCGTCCTTTTTCTAATTGGAAATCTCCAGGCCCAGACGGACTGCACAACTTTTGGCTGAAATGGCTACGCAGTTCGCACGCTTGTTTGGCATCGCAATTCCAGTCCGCCCTAGAATCTGCGTCGCTGCCAGCCTTTATGACTAAAGGAGTGACCCACCTGCTCTATAAGACCGGTAGTACCTCGGACCCTAGAAATTATAGACCGATAACTTGTTTACCATCGATCTATAAACTTCTTACATCCATTCTGAGAGCTAAAATAAATAAACATATACACACAAACTCCATCATGTGTACCTCTCAGAATGGATGTAGAAGTGGGGCCCGCGGTACTAAAGAGCTTCTCCTCATTGATATGACTATTAGCCAGCAGGTTCGCCGCAACCGAAAGGATCTATCGGCATGTTGGATAGATTATAAGAAGGCGTATGACTCCGTGCCACATACATGGCTTCTGAGGGTGCTGGAGTTGTATAAAGTTAATACAACTTTATGCACCTTCTTGCAGTCGTGTATGGGACAATGGAATACGGTTCTTACCTATCCAGGGTGCCGAGGGATCCAAGAAAGTGGCGGCGTACCTATAAGGATTGAGCGGGGTATATTCCAAGGTGACACTCTGAGTCCCCTTTGGTTCTGCCTAGCACTGAACCCACTTAGTACCTTACTAGAGGGTTCAGGGCTAGGTTGCAGGTTGCGACGTGGTGGTCAGGTTATATCTCACTTGCTTTATATGGATGACTTGAAGCTCTTTGCTCCCACCAGCTCACAACTAATAGCGTTACTGAAGGTAACTGAAACCTTTAGTAATTCTATTAGAATGGAGTTTGGTGTTGACAAAATATGTGCAGTCGTTCATATAAAGCGAGGGCGGGTAGTGGAATCCGAAGGGACTCAACTCTCGGATTCCATTCACTTAAGATCACTTCTCGCAACCGAGACCTATAAGTATTTGGGTATATCGCAGGCATTGTGCATTAATGAGGTTGACATGAAACAGCAGTTGCAAGAACGTTTCTTCGGTCGCCTGAAAAAAGTGCTTAATAGCCTTTTGTCAGGTGGCAATAAGATCCGGGCTTGCAACAGTTGGGTCATGCCACTTCTAATGTACTCCTTCGGTATACTCAAGTGGACTCAGACAGAATTAGACACCCTGGATCGAAAAGTCCGTACACTCATGACGTCATACCGAATGCATCACCCGCGTTCATCTGTGATGAGATTGTATATCCCGCGGAAGTGTGGGGGCCGGGGTTTGTTGAACCTCAAGTCCCTTCATAACCGCGAGATATACAATCTCAGAGAATATTTTCTCCATATGGACGTGGGTGTGCATCGGGATGTTGTCGCGGTGGACACCGGGCTTACCCCGCTCTCCTTGGCTAAAGAGAACTGGCGCAGGCCTGTAGTACTTGGAGTCAACGAACGCAGGGAGGTATGGCAGAGCAAGGAGCTTCACGGTAGGTTCTTTCGGGCTCTTCATGGGCCCGATGTGGACCTACTAGCATCTGTGGCCTGGCTACGGTTCGGTGACCTCTTCGGGGAAACCGAGGGTTTTGTCTGTGCAATTGCTGACGAAGTTATCATGACGAATAACTACCGGAAATATATACTGAGGGATGGCACTGTTGACATCTGTCGTGCATGTCACCGACCTGGTGAGTCCCTCAGACATATCGCTTCCGGCTGTTCACGTCTTGCTAACGGCGAGTACTTGCACAGACACAATCAAGTAGCCAGGATAATCCACCAGCAACTTGCTCTGAAATACCACCTTGTGGACGTTGAAGTCCCGTACTACAGGTACGTTGCTGAGCCAGTTCTTGAAAATAGTCGTATCACGTTGTACTGGGATCGCTCTATCATCACAGACAGGACTGTTGTCGCTAACAAGCCTGATATTGTGCTGATAGACCGATCTGAGCGCCGTGCAATGATTGTCGACATCACCATCCCCCATGACGAAAATCTCGTGAAAGCCGAAAAGGATAAACAAATAAAATATCTGGATCTGGCGCACGAGATTGTCGACATGTGGGATGTTGATTCGGCAATCATTGTACCGATAGTCGTCTCCGTTAATGGTTTGATTGCCAAGAGCCTCGACCAACACCTTGAGAGGCTCGCGTTAGACGGTTGGATCAAGCGCTTGATGCAGAAGGCAGTACTTCTGGACACGGCTCGCATTGTGAGGAGGTTCCTTTCTCTGGGGCCGTAACCACCGGTAGCTTGGTCCCTGTACCCGATGCCGGTGGGACACTATTTTTTATATTTTTAAATGTATTTTTATATATATATTTAAAAATGTAATTTATAAGAAAAAAAAGAAATAAAGAGAATAATAATAATAACTACTACTACTAAAAAAAATGTACTAATGAAACTTACACGGCTAACAAGGCAAAGGTACCCTTTTCTTATGGAGAAATGAATAATAGAGTGTATAATTTGAGGTCGCTTCCCGGGGGTCGTCGGGGCGCATCTGGAGCTGACGCTGGATGCCACAGCATGCGAACCGTTAGCGACGGGGGACTGAGCAGGCGAGTTCCCCTCGAACAATATGCCACAGCCGATATTATCACCCATCACACCGCTTCATCAACATATTCGTCACCATCAAGTAGTCTTCTCCCATCACCCACCTCATCTTCTTATTATTTTGATCATAACTCATCATCATCACGATCATCCCCATCATCTTCACTGACAGTAGATGATGTCCAAGAGGCCAATGCCTCTGTTGCTGGACCCACTACTGCCAGATTACGCGCAAGACGTAAATGGACCATTGACATGAACATGTTCATTTGGCGCACATATCTCATAACCACCAGATTGGAAACTCAAACACGAGGATACTTAGATCCATTACACAAGGCTTTCATAGAAAAATACCCAGAAATGCAAACATCAAAGCAGAGTGTAGGAGATCAACGTAGGGCCATAGTTAATAATAAATTACTCCCGATAAGTACACTTAAGAAAGTTAGAAATGAAGTAGCTAGCTATTTAGAACAAAATCACGAACAACTCCCTACACTTACACAGACATCAGGTAGAATGAAATGGTCTAATGACATTAATGAAGCAATAATCCGCATATACTTTGAAATTACTGAACTCGAGACAAACATGACAGCACATCGCAAAAAACTGTATGATAAATTCATTCAGACTTACCCGCATCTATCTCATCTGTCTGAACAACGAATATCTGATCAAAGAAGAGTTATAGTAAATAATAGAATGCTCTCTAAAAGCAGAATGGAACAAATTAAATGTGAAGTAAAAACACAATTGCAAGAATCTCATACCTCGACTCAATCATACAGAATCGAATCACACGATAATTCATCACAGCTCATAGCAGACTCCACACATACAAGTAACGATGAAGTAGATCTGTTACAATCTCAGGAAACCACAGATTCATGTTCACAGCAATCACACCATAATATTACTACCCATTCTAACATTGAACATGACAAAGTCGAACAACAATTCCAATTAGCCCTAGAAACATTTAAAAACTCATCCCCAGTATCAAGACCATACCTACCCAGACAAAAACCATCAAAGAAATTAGCTTTGATAGTAGAACACCTTAACAAGGTCATTCTACCCAAATTCTTAATAATAGACCAAGATTTTCTCACTTTTCAGTTGATCTTATACTCGGCAGCGTATACAGCAGTAGTTTGTAATGGGACTCCACTAACTTCTAACAGAACGTTTGAAAATGACTTCAAACCGGCCTGGCAGCAAAGACTTGACAATAAAATAAAAAAAAATGCGATCAGAAATAGCCCGGCTCACACAATGTATGAACGGGAATAAAAGCAATAGAGTTATAACAGCAGTAGAGTCAATCAAACAGAAATATCAAACACACGCTCAGTATGAAAATTTAAATACAGAGTTAGAACATTTTTTAGATACTTTAAAACAGAAACTAAATGCAGCAGCTAGTAGATTAAAACGATACCTTACATGCACAACTCGGAAGAAACAAAATGCACAATTCACACACACAGAAAAAGTTTTTTACAGAAAGCTTACAACACAACAACACCAACACACAGATACACCGCACCAAAATTTTCCGACATTAGAGGCGCTACGCGGATTCTGGGCTAATATCTGGGAGAACCCGGTTCAACATAATGCAAATGCTGACTGGACATTCTCTCTATCAGAGGCAACTAATCACATTGCAGATATGGATTTTGAACATATTTCCATGGATACATTCATAAATGTCATTAAACACACACACAACTGGAAAACACCTGGATCTGATAACATACATAACTACTGGTACAAGAAATTTACTTACACACACACGTACCTATACAGTCATCTTAACTCATTCATTCAATCACCACACACAATGCCACAATATATCACACACGGAGTAACACACATGATGCCAAAAGACGCTAATACGGAAGACCCGTCAAAGTATCGACCCATAACCTGTTTACAAACTGTATACAAAATACTTACTGCATGTCTAAGCCACACCATCTACAATAATTTATCAAAATATGACATACTCGCAGAACAACAAAAAGGCTGTAAGAAAAACAGTCAAGGTTGCAAAGAGCAACTCACCATAGATGCAATAACTATTAATGAAGCGTTTCGCAAAAAGTTAGATATCCACAGTATGTTCATAGATTATCGTAAGGCTTTTGATTCCATTCCACACAGTTGGCTATTGTATATTCTTAATTTATACAAAATCAGTCCTACTATTATAGCATTTTTAGAAATATCGATGAAAAATTGGGAAACGGTATTAAAACTAAAACAAAATACCACGACGATAACTACTGAGCCGATCCGCATTCAACGAGGTATTTACCAAGGAGATTCACTCAGTCCGCTCTGGTTCTGTTTAGCACTCAACCCACGATCTAGCCTTCTTAATAATAGTAATGCTGGATATAATTTAGTAACTAATGACAGTCAATTTTCACTTACACACTTGTTTTACATGGATGATATAAAACTGTATGCTAGCAATAAAAATAACCTCTTCCTTTTAGCAGATATTACTCAGAAGTTTTCAAAAGATATATGTATGGAGTTTGGGATAGATAAATGCAACACTTTATCAATTAACAAAGGCAAAATTGAAAACAATAGATATATTATTTCAGAATCAGGGGAAGGTATTGAACCGATGGATGATCACAGTACTTACAAATATTTAGGTTTTAGGCAATCCAGGAAAATATTACAGAAAGAAACTAAAGTAGAACTAATAAATAAATTTAAATACAGATTAAACTTAATTTTAAAAACACACCTTAATTCAAAAAATATTATAAAAGCCATTAACACTTTTGCTATACCTATTCTAACTTATTCTTTTGGTATTATTAGTTGGTCGCAAACAGATTTCAAAAACCTACAGCGAATTATTAATACACACATGACGAAGCACCGTAAACATCACCCAAAATCTTCAATAGAGAGACTCACACTACCACGCAAAGAGGGAGGAAGGGGATTAATAGACATACAAAACCTACACAACAAACTAATATCTACATTAAGACAATACTTTCACACTAAATCACACGATACATTGCTCCATAAACATATCACAGAAATTGACAACAAACTCACACCACTAAATCTACACGACAGACAACCACAATCAAATGAAAGCCTTACTACAACTGAGCAGAAAATCACTAGATGGGCCGAGAAGTCATTACACGGAAGGCACCGAACCGACCTGAGCCAAACTTACGTCGATAAAGAGAAGTCGAACGAATGGCTTACGAAAGGGGAACTGTTTCCAGAGACTGAAGGGTTTATGCTAGCAATTCAAGACCAGGTTATTACCACTAGAAATTATAAGAAATTTATATTAAAAGATCCTACTCAAACTTCTGACTTATGTAGACACTGTAACTCCGCTTCTGAAACCATACAACATATAACCGGCGCCTGCAAATCACTCGTACAGTCCGACTACAAACACCGCCATGACCAAGTAGCTACAATAGTACACCAACATCTTGCACACCGGTACAAATTCATTGCTAAAAAAGTTCCATATTATAAATATAAACCAGACACCATTCTTGAGAACAGAACGTGCAAAATTTATTGGGACCGAACTATTATAACCGATAAAACAGTACATTACAATAGACCTGACATAACCATACATGATAAAACTACTAATACCGTATATATTATTGACATAGCTATCCCCAACACTCATAACATTCAATCTACAATATCAGAAAAGCTATCAAAATATCAAGACCTTGCAATAGAACTCAAAACCCAATGGAAAGCGCACATAGTACACATAGTCCCAATTGTTTTGTCGTCAACTGGTGTGGTACCGAAAACGCTTAACCAAAGCATTGACATAATACACATGCCCACTCATACAATATATTACAAAACTATTACAAAAAGCTATTATTCTTAATACTTGCCGCATCACTCGAAAGTTTCTCACATCATCATCTTTATCATCAACATATTCCATTTAACGCGTCATGCTTGGCTTAGGCCCGCATGCCACGTAATTTACCCCCCAAAAAGGGAGTTAAAAAAAATAATAAAATAAAAATAATAATAATAATAAACACCGAGCAGAGCAAACGTCGTTTCTGAATACAATATTTTTTTTCGATTAATTTTAAATAAATCACCTCTAAATCACACATAAATTATTATAACAACCCAGTAAAGTATTTTATTACATTCAATAAACTATAAAAAACGCCATAAATCAGAATATCAACAAGAAAACCATACACCACAAGAACAACAGAAATGCACGATTTAAACTATGATAACTCGAAGCAGAGCCCAGTTACATCTACAAGCACACCCTCCACCCCTGGACTCGTCGCTCCGCTCCGCCTCGCAACCACAGGATTCAACACCAGCCGTTGCTGAGGCGTCGAGCTCGTCGAGTGACGAGTATTTCTCTCCGCCTACGTCGCCACCACCTGTACGTCGGCGAGGGAGAGGCCGGCCGCCGACCAGCTTAGGACCCCGAGGCCCACCGGCCTCAATCAGGGCCCCCGCTGTCGGTGGTGATGTGCGCCGCACGCGATGGACGACATCGATGAACGAGAACGTCATGCGGGCATATTATGCGGCTACAGAGGGGGGAACTAACCTCACTGTGTACCGTGAACGGATGCTGCCTATGTTTCAGGTGCTTGAGCCGACTGTCAACGTTTCGGCACAACGATTATCGGACCAAGTGCGGGCCATTCAGCGCTGTCATCTGCTAGATGAGGCCGCACTTGAGAGACTACGCTCGGAGTACGCCCAGACTAGCCGCGAGATCCCTGCCCCGGTACAGGTTCCTACAAATGTAGTTGACTGTGAAGCTACGGGGCCGGATACCGCGGCTATTGTGGTAAGTACTCAGTGCAATGAGGAGATTAAGGCCGCTTTGGAATTTGCGCTTCGCGAATATCGGTCCACGCCCCACAATATTAGGCCACGCCTGCCTCGGTTACCTATGCATAGACGGAACATTTCGCTGGTGTGTGCTCTTGATTCGTTATTGCCTACTTACCTAGACAATAGCGAAGACCTCGGCGATACCCACTCAATCCTGTATTGTGCAGCTGTTGCGGCATGTCGTATAGGAGGTGTTAAGCTTTTAGCAGAAACCCCTACTATACGACCAAGGTGCGCCGTACCCGCGTGGCAATGCAGGATTGAGCGCCGTATTGCCGGGGCAAGGGTACTTATCGGCGAGTTGTCCTGCTTCAGGACCGGGAACACTCGCCCGAGAGTGATGCGCTTTGTGAAACAGGCATTCTTGGGGACTGACATCAGACCTCAGGATTATATGTCGCGTGTCACAGAGCGCATCGACTTCCTGAAGCAAAAAATCTATGCATGGGCAAACCGAATACGCAGGTACAAAAAACGCGTGGACAGGTATAACGTGAACTGCATGTTCCAAAGGGACCAAAGGTGGGTGTATAGAGACTGGCAGCGAACGGATCAAGGTGTGGATGGCGGGCATCTACCAAATGCTGAAGCGACAAGCTCGTTTTGGCGTAACATTTGGGAGGTGCCTGTCACCCACACAGAGGGGGAATGGATGCGTGACGTTGAACGAGCGTGCGAACTTATTCCGGAAATGGAAGATATTAACATTAACAGCACAGACGTAGCCAGTGCAGTCCGTCCTTTTTCTAATTGGAAATCTCCAGGCCCAGACGGACTGCACAACTTTTGGCTGAAATGGCTACGCAGTTCGCACGCTTGTTTGGCATCGCAATTCCAGTCCGCCCTAGAATCTGCGTCGCTGCCAGCCTTTATGACTAAAGGAGTGACCCACCTGCTCTATAAGACCGGTAGTACCTCGGACCCTAGAAATTATAGACCGATAACTTGTTTACCATCGATCTATAAACTTCTTACATCCATTCTGAGAGCTAAAATAAATAAACATATACACACAAACTCCATCATGTGTACCTCTCAGAATGGATGTAGAAGTGGGGCCCGCGGTACTAAAGAGCTTCTCCTCATTGATATGACTATTAGCCAGCAGGTTCGCCGCAACCGAAAGGATCTATCGGCATGTTGGATAGATTATAAGAAGGCGTATGACTCCGTGCCACATACATGGCTTCTGAGGGTGCTGGAGTTGTATAAAGTTAATACAACTTTATGCACCTTCTTGCAGTCGTGTATGGGACAATGGAATACGGTTCTTACCTATCCAGGGTGCCGAGGGATCCAAGAAAGTGGCGGCGTACCTATAAGGATTGAGCGGGGTATATTCCAGGGTGACACTCTGAGTCCCCTTTGGTTCTGCCTAGCACTGAACCCACTTAGTACCTTACTAGAGAGTTCAGGGCTAGGTTGCAGGTTGCGACGTGGTGGTCAGGTCATATCCCACTTGCTGTATATGGATGACTTGAAGCTCTTTGCTCCCACCAGCTCACAGCTAATAGCGTTACTGAAGGTAACTGAAACCTTTAGTAATTCTATTAGAATGGAGTTTGGTGTTGACAAATGTGCAGTCGTTCATATAAAGCGAGGGCGGGTAGTGGAATCCGAAGGGACTCAACTCTCGGATTCCATTCACTTAAGATCACTTCTCGCAACCGAGACCTATAAGTATTTGGGTATATCGCAGGCACTGTGCATTAATGAGGTTGACATGAAACAGCTGTTGCAAGAACGTTTCTTTGGTCGCCTGAAAAAAGTGCTTAATAGCCTTATGTCAGGATGCAATAAGATCCGGGATTGCAACAGTTGGGTCATGCCACTTCTAATGTACTCCTTCGGTATACTCAAGTGGACTCAGACAGAATTAGACACCCTGGATCGAAAAGTCCGTACACTCATGACGTCATACCGAATGCATCACCCGCGTTCATCTGTGATGAGATTGTATATCCCGCGGAAGTGTGGGGGCCGGGGTTTGTTGAACCTCAAATCCCTTCATAACCGCGAGATATACAATCTCAGAGAATATTTTCTCCATATGGACGTGGGTGTGCATCGGGATGTTGTCGCGGTGGACACCGGGCTTACCCCGCTCTCCTTGGCTAAAGAGAACTGGCGCAGGCCTGTAGTACTTGGAGTCAACGAACGCAGGGAGGTATGGCAGAGCAAGGAGCTTCACGGTAGGTTCTTTCGGGCTCTTCATGGGCCCGATGTGGACCTACTAGCATCTGTGGCCTGGCTACGGTTCGGTGACCTCTTCGGGGAAACCGAGGGTTTTGTCTGTGCAATTGCTGACGAAGTTATCATGACGAATAACTACCGGAAATATATACTGAGGGATGGCACTGTTGACATCTGTCGTGCATGTCACCGACCTGGTGAGTCCCTCAGACATATCGCTTCCGGCTGTTCACGTCTTGCTAACGGCGAGTACTTGCACAGACACAATCAAGTAGCCAGGATAATCCACCAGCAACTTGCTCTGAAATACCACCTTGTGGACGTTGAAGTCCCGTACTACAGGTACGTTGCTGAGCCAGTTCTTGAAAATAGTCGTATCACGTTGTACTGGGATCGCTCTATCATCACAGACAGGACTGTTGTCGCTAACAAGCCTGATATTGTGCTGATAGACCGATCTGAGCGCCGTGCAATGATTGTCGACATCACCATCCCCCATGACGAAAATCTCGTGAAAGCCGAAAAGGATAAACAAATAAAATATCTGGATCTGGCGCACGCGATTGTCGACATGTGGGATGTTGATTCGGCAATCATTGTACCGATAGTCGTCTCCGTTAATGGTTTGATTGCCAAGAGCCTCGACCAACACCTTGAGAGGCTCGCGTTAGACGGTTGGATCAAGCGCTTGATGCAGAAGGCAGTACTTCTGGACACGGCTCGCATTGTGAGGAGGTTCCTTTCTCTGGGGCCGTAACCACCTGTAGCTTGGTCCCTGTACCCGATGCCGGTGGGACACTATTTTTTATATTTTTAAATGTATTTTTTATATATATATTTAAAAATGTAATTGATAAGAAAAAAACGAAATAAAGAGAATAATAATAATAATAATATCTTGGGACAACTCACACAACGTCATCTGATCCCAAACTAAGCAGAGCTTGTACTATGGCAACCAGACAACTGATAAACATACTTATATATTTATAAATACATACATATTATAGATAAATTACACCCAGACACAGAATAAGCCATCGTGCTCATCACACAAAGTTTTATCCTGGGTGGGGATCGAACCCACGACCTCTTGCGTAGCAGTCGGATGCACTCCCACCGCGCCACAGAGGCAGTCATAAAATAACTGCCTCTGTGGCGCTAACAATATATTAGATAAAAAATAAACAATGGCAGAATAAACGATAAATAAACAATGGCACCTAAGCAACAGGGGCCTAAAACGTGCCTAAAACATATTTTCTATAAAGAAGGATATATATAATTAGATTCATAAATAATTCTACTTAAATGATTAATATCTATAAATAATAAATATTGTATTTCTGCTCTTCTCAAGTAGGTATTCGATAAATTTGTACACTTCTTTAAGCGGCAGATTATGATTACGATTAATAGTTGTCTTTAACATTTGGTAACCCAAATGTTAAAATTTATATATTTATTTACCATATTCTAACAAAAATAAAGATTATGATTGGATAATCATTGATACGGCTGATATGGCGGTAGCACGCCCCTGCACCTTAGCTCTAAAGTATCGTGTGCGTTCCCCAAGCAGAATGTTGTCTCCTTTCAGGATATGAATGATACAGATTTTCAGTGCAACGTGCCGTTGAAATATGCACAACTTCTTAAATTTATGCATCCAGTCGTTTTTGAGTAAATCATGAAAAATAGATTCTACTGGAGGAACGTTAGCCGTGCAGATATTTTTTTTTCCAATGAACCTTTTGAGATATAAAATAGGTAGGAAGATAGCTTTTATTTTGCGCTTCGTATGGTTTTTTGCTGGAGTAACGTTTTGCTGATGGCTAGATCTCGCAAACTACTTAGTGAAATGTTATATATTTTTTTAACATGAATATGTAGTAATTTGTGCTCTTTAAAGGGCTTGTTTCTTTTTTATATAGTTACTAACACCGTTTACTAGTTATGAGAAACATTTTTAAAAATGTTTTTTTTTTAAAGACGGCTCCCGCAGTAGGAGCCCTGTCTTGCGGGGTACTTTACAAACATACAAGTCTCGGACACACTCCTACCGCGCCACAGAGGCAGCCTAGAAGACCTAGAAACCCAATGAAGGTTTTTGTTTACACCTCTCATTTATTTCCACAAAATTTCTTAAGCTTCAATCTTTATATCGAATATTCTGTTTCAACCGACTAAGTTATTTTGACTTTTAAACTTACGCGTTGCATTATAAATACAATGTGACACGGGAAGTCGCTCATCACCAATGTTCCAATCAAGGAATGTTTGGAAGTCGTTACGGAGAGACTGAGGGACAGCGAAATGCCGCTTATTTATATTGATTTGCTCAAGCACTGCTTGGAGGGCAAGTACTTTCTTTTCCAAGGTCAACATTACCTCCAGATTGACGGCGTCGCTATGGTGAGTCCCGTAGCCCCAGCACTTGCCAACCTCTGGATGGAACACTTTGAAGACAAAGCACTGAGCCTCGGCCCAAAGACTATCAGACTTTGGAAAAGGTACGTTGACGACATTTATAGCATTGTCAAGGGCGGCAAGCCGGAAGTGGATCAATATGTGCAGCATCTCAACTCCATGCACCCGAAGATGAGGTTCACATATGAAATGGAGGCGGACAGATCGTTGTCTTTCCTGGATGTGAAGATACCCCTGAGATCAAATGGGTCTTTATCACACTGTGTTTACCGCAAACCCGGAGAGATACCTTCACGCCACGTCACATCATCATCCTCGACACTTGCAATCCGTTATGGTTTCACTGCCGAACAGAGCCTACGACCTGTGTGACCCTGAGCATCTAAAGCAAGAGCTTGTACATGTTCAGGAGGTTCTGAAATACAACGGATACCAGGTGGATCGACGCCTAAAGCGACCGACAAAGAAATGTAGACATCCGGAAGTAAGTAGACAGCCAGCCTACCTTCCATTTGTTAAAGGCGTGACGGACAAGATCGGCGCGGTATTGCGCAAGTACTGCATACCGACTGTCTTTGCGCCGGGAACAAAAATCACCACCATCGTGGGCACACCGAAGGATGTCTTGGCATTACAAACACCAGGGGTCTACAAAATAAATTGCAGCTGCGGGAGTTCATACATAGGCCAAACGAAGCGGTCCATTGCTGAACGGGTCAAAGAACATATTGCAGCTGTTAAGAACAGACAAACTAACAAGTCCGCGATTGCCGAATTACAAACGGACACTAATCACTGGATCAAATTTCACCGCACGGAAGTCCTCTCCACCGATCGCCACTTTTACTCCAGAGTAGTGCGAGAAGCGATTGAAATTAAAAAATACAAAAATTTCAATCGAGAAGATGGATTTCAACTATCTCCGACGTGGAATCCAGTGATTAAATGAACACCACCTCGTTTTAGTTCGCAATCGTGTAGATATCAGAATAGGCACCCGTCGGTCGACTTACAGAATAGGGACACGGTTAGTTTTGTGTGCGCGGGTACTTGGAAGAAACAAGAAAATGTGAGGTTGGATGAAGAAACGTCCGCCTCACACACGGAGTCGTGACGCCCGCCCTGCCCTCCCAGTCAGCTTGTGACCACAGTCGGTGTAACCCGATCGAAACGTCAAGCATAAGGTAAATAACTTTACCTAGATTAAACGCGTTTATTCCCGTGTCAAATTGTATTTATAAGTTATTTTGAACTTAAAATTAACTCCTTATCAATGCTTTAATGGTTAAATGAATAGTATTACTTTATATGTATGCAAAATCCCAGCTGAAAATATGCTTCCGTTTCCATAATAACATTAAAAACCCACCTTAACCTCTATTAGAGATTTAGATCTCTATTTAGAGATCAACCGACTAAATTAAAACGCTGCAAAAAGCGGCTGCGCGGTACAACAAACTACATACCTAAATTGGCATAATTAAAAGACATTTTTGTTTGGTACAGATGCGTACAAAAGCTAAAATTTTTTTGTAGGCTTAGAATAGAGAAGATAAATAAAACGTTTAGTTATCATTATTAAATTAGTTTTATAAATTTTAATTTATTAAACACTGCAATTGCTTGTCGAGATCAAAAGCTACAGTTGTTATAAAATATTAATTAAACAACTTAACGAATTATGTAATATTTTTAAAGTATCATATTTCACAGATTAAAGTGAGTAATAATATTTTCCTTTTTACACTTTATTTAATTTGGCAAAATTCTTTTTGACAATATGTAGGTTCTATACTAAGACTAAGACTTAGAAAATCTAATAAAAAAATACAGAAAGAAATACTGACAATATTATTATATTAAATAAAAGTGGAGGCCTTAGGGGATGGCACGCAGGGCAACCTCCCGGGTCTTTGCTCTTGCAGGGGCTCGCGGCTTGGCTTAACAACCCAAGTATAAAAATATATCTAAGAGTAGAAGACTATAATATTGATGAAAATGCCCAGGAAATGAGAAAGATAGTATAGACTTAGGACCACAGTTCCATCATCAGACCCTGGAAATCATCAAGGACCAAAGAACAAATTAAGACAAATCAAACGAGCCCAAATGCATTACAAATTAACTTGTTTAGTTTCGGATTTCTCATTGTCATTTTCCGACTCCATAGTAAGTTTGTACCATATTGTTGCATTACCGCCGCAGTTACGCTAGAATACCAAATTTGAGCCCAATCGAACGTCAGATTTTGATAATTTAGCTTCTTTTATTTATTAGACCTGAACAAACGAGTAAAACAAGGAAAATATGTGATACCTTCTGTAACAAATTATTATGGTAGACGAACTAGGCAATACTTAACACCTGTAATATATAATAAACTAGATTCAATAAGAAATTGTAAAGAAGACATGAGTAAGTTTACTTTAAAGAAAAGACTGAAAACAGAGATGTTAAACACGATTAGTTAGATAGTTAATTAATTAGTTAGACATAGCAACTTGCATACCTACTTAATATACAATTAAACCAAATACTATGTCCTGGAACATTATGTTTATGTTTGAGTATAGTTTAATTAAATACAAATATTTGTTGAACGCATTAGTATTAGTATAAGTTCTTATATATTATGTTTATCCAACATGTTTTTAAATTTTATTTTAATATTATTTTTAGTACTTATGTATTAGATTTAAGAAAGAGCGCCTCTTTCGCCAACAAACTGTGATTACAGTTTGGCGAATTTGATGATTGTGTAACAATTGTTGTATCTTATAGTAAATAAATAATTTAAAAAAAAAAACCAACATTGCAAGTTATTTTTTTTTATTTATATTAAAATTATTTCCTGAATTGGCTCCTAACATTCTGCCCCTACATATTACCTTTACATCACCCCAAAAGTAGACTGGTAAAATGATGCTAAAATCCTATGGCATTTAGTCCACCTTTTGCTATGTTATTGCAGGAAGTTTTTAATAAATAAATAAAACTAGTAAACAACTTTTGACTAACATCTAAAGTTAGCCAAGCTTGTTGTTCATTGAATGTAAAAAATAATTTCTGATCGTCACACTATTGATGTTTATTTATTATTCAATGAGCCTGTATCGGTCAACTCCTAATTTACTCTACAACACCCGGTCCTCCGTCCGCCTTCGTTCCTTTAACTATTGAGGTATTAGGAACAAAACAACTTAAAATGAATAAAGCCGAAAAAATGTGATTGATAATTTTGAACATTCCAATTTTTGTTGAACTAAGTCCTAACCTGATCAGTTAGATGTCTTCTTTTACGTGTTTTCTCTCCAATTATTAAAAAATATATTTAAAAAAAAATACTTGTCTACACGTCTGTACCAAAACGTAAATAATAATCATACGAATTTAAGAATGTAAGCACATGTACCGGGCGGCCGCTTTTTCATAGCATTTAAATTTAGGCGATTAATCTCTGAATAGAGAGTTTTTTAATGTTATTATGTAAATGGAAGTATTTTTTTAGCTGAAATTTTGCACACATATTATTAGGTCAAATTCACTGAAAAGAAGTACTACTCCTCATTTAACCGTTAAATTTGTTAATAAGGAGTTAATTTTAAATTCAAATAACTTAGTCGGTTGAAACCGAATATTCGTTAAAAATCAGAAATGGGATGAAGTAATTGTATGAAATTTTGTGAGATTAGGAGAATTAATGTGAGGTATAAACAAAAACCATCATTGGGTTTTTATGTCTTCTAGTTTAGAAACTAGAGGCTAATTTCCTTTTTTTAAATATTTCTCATAACTAGTAAACAGTGTAACTACACTGACGGACTTATAAACTGCATCAAAGTAATAGACGACTCTGGTAACAATAATTCAATTGACCAAACAAAAAAAATCAATGAGAATTAATTTAAAACTTTGCTATAAATAACACGCAAATCTGATACTACGAGTAAATTTTCTTTTCCCGGCTATATTCATTTGTTTTACCGCAGTTCTATTTTTAAATTTAATTTTTTTTTAAGATTAAGAGCCAGTCTTTCCATATTTATATAATTTAATCTAAAAAGTTTGCATACTTATTACAAAAAAAACCTTTTAGAGTAAACCTGAACTTTGATGCAGTTTATGAGTCCGTCAGTGTATATAGAAAAGAAACAAGTCCTATATAGGGCACAAGTTACCACCTATTCAATTCTCGCAAACTACTTAGTGAAATATTATATTAATAAAATATTTCACTAAGTAGTTTGCGAGATCTAGCCATCAGCAAAACGTTACTCCAGCAAAAACTCAAACAAATGAATGAATGGTTGGCTATTGATTGGCCGCCGCAACCAACATTGGACTACGAGTCCATTAAAATCATCCGTCTCGAGTCATAAAAATAAACTGAATATGTTTAAATACATTTATTTTTCATAAGTACAAGTTTACTATATAATACGCGGAAAACGTCATACATAAAATAGTAGATATACAGAAAATATACATCAACGTTAAGAACACAGTTTCACAGAGCGGGCGAGGACGCTCGTCATCCAAGTCACGAAATGCAAATGAATGACCTTTAAATGCTAGCGGATTGCCCAATTCAGTCTTTCCACCGCCAGACATTATTCTCGTATAATTCATAATTTTAAAGCGATCTGTCGAGAAAAATATAAACTTCATAAACTAAGTAAGTTGTGTGTTTGCAAACATTAATATAGTAATAGTTGTAGAAAAGAGTAGATTCCCTGGCGGCACAAACGCGGAACTAAGATATATGTCAGTTTTTTTTTTTTTTTCGAAAAATTTATTGAAATATATGTTCTATGTTAACACCGTAATCGGCCACCAGTGAAAATTTAATAGTCGTGAATTAAATGTTTGTGAAGTGGACTGGGGGGGTGGACACGACACCACTCCACAAAGTACACCCAGACTCGGAACAACAATTTGCGGATCACTCGAAGTTGTGTCCCGTGTGGGAATTGAACCCACGACCTCTGGCTTAGTCAGGCGCGGATCCAATGATGGGGTAACAGGGACTATTTCTAAGTGCTCGCCATACATTTTGTCTGCGTTGACAAGCAATGCACGGGACGGGGCAAGCCCCGTCGCCCGAACTACTCACATGCTTGCCATCTCAACGTCGATCAAATGCCCCCGTCGCGCGAACTACTTATATTTGGTCTATGTTGCTCCAAATCGCCCCCCTTGTTTAGCAGTGTCATTCAGAGGGGTCATTAACCAAACGTGGCAGTCAACCCTAACTAACCCAAGCCTTATTCTCCTTCTTGGATTGTTTAGCAAAGTCAAATCCCTTCCATCCCCAGGCATTGCTAATTTATATAAGGTACTGCTACTCAATGCCCTGCCAGCTGTTCCCTCGCCACAGGGCCATAGCTAGGGGGGACTAGCTACGGCCCTGTGGCGAGGGAACAGCTAGTACCTATATTTTATACGTCCCGCCCTAGGCACCAGACCATGTAGTAAGTACCAGCCAACCAACCCTCCCTTCACGTAAGTGCCATAAACATACGCTCTTCAGGTGATGCAATATTTCAAGGCTGCGGAACCCTACACTGAGCGTGGTCTGACATGCTCTTGGCCGGTTTTTTCTATTTTGTTTTAGAAAGATGATTAGCAATGTCGGATTGTGGGATTTACATTACTAGCAATCTTGTTAACCCCTCCAGCTAAGCTTGCGTTAGGAGTGGGTTCACGTGCCCCCTGTAGGCAACCACACGTCCGAGTTGAACACCAGACTCACGTGGGGGGCGGTCACGCGATGTTTATTTATTACTGGCGCGGCTAACGTGGCTCTGCCATAGGTGTCTCCACGTGTTCCTCTGTTTAAGCAAAGGACACAGTGGAGGTGCAGACGGGAAACCTTGATTTCCATTGTTGAGGTGAAGCAGGGGCGGAGGGTTCGCTTAATAGTAGCGAACGCGGTCTAACATAGACCAGTCGCGCAGCGTCTGGGGAATCCCTCCCGGAGCCAGTTGGCTCTGGCAGCCCCACGTACTATGGGGGGGGGGGCAACCAATGCCAAACAAGCCCTGTACCGAGCTTAAAATCCGGTACCAACATAAACGCGGAGGTCGCGATAGAAGAAGAAGTGGATCCTATGGCGGGATCAGAAATAATTAGTAGTGGTGGAAGCGGCGCAAGTAGTCCGCTACGACACTCGCGACGCTCACAACAACAAAAGCGCAGCCACTCACCAGGTGACGAGATTAATCCTCCTGAGATAGACTTCAGAGTCCCTAGAAAGGTAAGATCCTCTAGTAGAGAGGTTCGGGTGCAAGAACGCGTTCGTTGACGCCTTTTGCTTGCCCCCAGACTGTTGAAGTAGTTACGGCGGACCCGTCCAACGTATTCTCTCGACGGGAACAATACCTGCGGGGGCGCACAGAAGGGGAGCTGGTTGCGGAGTGCCAAGTGAGCGATCTGACGTAGAAGATACGCGCGACGCACAGTGGGACGAAAATGAGGTTTCATAGACATTGGGCTTTTTAAAAAAAAGTGTTATTTTCTGACTGGGAACCGACGCAGAACCGTTTAATAAGTCTCGAAATTGTTATAAAAACGCATCTGTAGTCGTTTGGAAGCGAAAATATTTTTTTCTTTTTTTAAATGTATGGAGAAATACAGAAAATCGCACTTTATTCCAGATCCGAGAGAGTGCCCCTAATATCCTCTCGTACGAATTTTCTTTGTATTTTTTTCCATTTTTTGACATATCTCACATACCTCGGGCTCGATAGATTTTGGGCGAAAAATAATGAAATGTGTTTTTTCATTAAAAATGTATGGAGAAATACAGAAAATCTTATTTTATTCCGAATCCGAGAGAGCGCCCCTAATATCCTCTGGTACGAATATTCTTTCTATTTTTTACTATTTTTTGACATAATCTCACATACCTCGGCCTTGATCGGTTTCGGTTAAAAAAAATGAAATGTATTTTCATATTATTTTTATATTTTATTCTCATTATTTTTGATGTGCAAGGTATGTAAGCTGCTGAAGGTTGTCCCGTATAGCACTTTGCGCGCCGCGACACTATCTCAGGTAACCGATACCTTGCTTTACCCGCTAATTTATAATTGTTATGTTTACCAAAGTAATTTAATCTTTTACCAATCATTAGTACATGATTAACTCTTACAATTAGAAAGGATTAACTACACGTGTTGAGTCATATAATAAAACTCGACTGGAGACGGCGATTTTCTTAGCATTTTACCTGAATCACAATACGATACCATTAGTTAATGCCGCTTTGCGGTCACTTTGATGTTTAATAGAATAAATGACAATATTGTGAGCACTTTATTGTCAAGCGGCACGTGCCGCAGGTATGGTAATCTGCCAGTTAATCTCGATAATTACTATTATCCATATTTTGGCATATCTCTTTATGCACTCGAAGGACTTCAGGTGAAATAAAATAATGAAATGCATTTCCATATTACTTTTGTTCTTTATTCTTATAAATAGCTTAAAATTAGGCAACATTTGATTTATTATCTAAAGTAATCAATAAATAAATATACACATAATCAAATAAAATTAAAATTTTATTAATAGGAAACTTCAAATATACAAATTAATAAAAAAATATTGATAAAATTACTGGGAAAAGAATATTATATACCTACATCTATATCTAACATTCTACTCTAATTAAATAACACAAAATATTTACAAAGTAATGTTTCAATATATATAATACAAAAATACCCTCAGCAAATAATGTAATTATAATTAGTTAGCTTGCGTTATTCATCCGCTTCAGATTCAATATCTGTTTCTGTATCAGTCCGAATCTGATCTGTATCGATAAATTCCATATCACATTGATTTTCGTTCAATAGTAAAAGTCCTAGGGCTTCTGCACTTAATGTTTTTTTTTGTGCTGCATCGAGTACGGGTCTATTTGCCGAAATAAAAGGATCGGACGAGAGAATCATCATATTAAAAACATCCTGGTTTGTATTAATCCTAGTCATCTTTCGAGTATGATGCTCTCTGTACCTCCGAAAATCCTTATTCCTGGCCTCCGAAGCTTCTTCGGAAAGTTTTCCAATGGGAACGATAGCGATGTCAGCTATGTCAGCACCATGGATAAGAATTTTGTGTACAGTTGCAGACATATAATACCAGGGGTATAGCTCGATATATCTCTCCGAAGTTCTTTGGCAATATTCCTTGAATATTTCTTTATTTATGCTTTCACCCGATGCAATTACTTGTAGAATTACTGAAAATCTTCGTACAAGCTCTTCGTCTAAGCCTGTAATGGCAGCTGTTTTTTCTGGCAACTCAAAAAACTTTCTTGCCGTATTCCCATCATTTGTTGTCCCTGGTCCTTGTTTAACGTGGTCAATCAATAACCCTAATTCCGATCGGAATTTGGATTGGATTTCCTTTTTCTTTCTCTCCAATATTAGCTTGTGGTCTCCTCTTACAGACCACGTTTGTAAATCGAGCCTGTATGAAATATGCAGCAGGCATTCCATACAATTAATGCGTGCATGCAGTGGAGACAGTCCAAATTTCAAAAGATTGGTTTGCACTTTTCTTTTCGATACTGTCTCTAGGTCGTTCATCTCCGTGGGTTTTGCTAAGCACAAGTAACAGGTCGCGGACGATTTGGCATCTGAAAGATAGGTGCAGACCTTCCCATCGATCATGGTCATCACGAGATCATGACTGATTTTATTTGTTTTGTAATCAGTCGTTGTTAGGGTCCTTATTTCGCCCTCCATTTTAGCAAAGTGTTCCTGCACTACTACTTTTGATTCCTTCACAAACATGAACTGTATTGGACGGCAATATAAGGCTGAGCATGGTTTCGGGTTTTCCCATATAACTTCGCTTCCAGATGTGAGTTTTAATGGTACCAATGTTGTCATAAAAATTGCTTCATCGTCGCTGTTACCTTCCTCTTCGAATTTTTGTTTGTAAGTACTCTGGCTTGAAGCTCCATCGAATCCCCACTTAGACAGCATAACCATAGATTTGTCTTTTACGTCCTGAGGCAAACTTTGAATAATTCTGGCAGCCGTAATATCCAAAAGTGCTTGCAGAGTGACTTTAGCCATTACTTCTGTTACCGTAATTGCATTGCTTGGAGGGTAACACTCTTTTTTAGCTTGTTGAACTTTGTAATATGAAGGATACAAATTTGAAATACCCTCTCGAAGAGCAGATTCTCGCAAAGTCATATACTGCCATTTAGATAGTTTAAGCGATAGCAATAAACCAAGCGCTTTTATAGGGGTGAATCTACAGGTGTTCTTTTGTTTCATCCGATTAACAAGATCTTCGGCTTCTTTCGGGTTTTTCGTAAGAATATTTATTGCAGCTGCCAAATTATCGTTGCCTTCTTGTTTCAATTTAGATATTGTAGCGTATATTAATTCAGCGCTTTCTCGGTCTTTATTTTGCGAAGAGTCCAACCTTCGTGTTTTCTGCTTCGGCCCAAGATCTTCAAATGGCTTACGTGAAGTACGAACTGCAGTAGAAGATGTTCCAACTGATGAACTTGTAGAGGGTAAACAAATGTCACTATCTTCACTTGTTTCTTGAAGAACCATTTCAGTAAATGACTCTTGTGGCCGTAAATTTTCCAGTACACAAGTTGGCCACTCGATGCGCTGTTCTAACCAATCACCATAATATTTTCGGAAAGAGTCCATATTGTGTTTAGCACTTTTCCATCTTTTTATTGCACTCTGACTAAATCTTCGGCTGAATTCCTGAAGAATATCCTTATCTTCTTCTTGCAAACTCAGACTAAACTGTGATACAACGCTATCAAACAGCATCGAATAATTTGCAAGCTTACCGAACTTTTTTAATAACACAAATAGGTCCAAATTATTAAGTAATGAACAGTGTTCCATTTTCAAAATATTTCACGCTTAATGTTGCACAGAAAGTAGTTAGAATTAAACTAAAGGAAAAATGTTGTGTTGTCGGTATTTATGTAAATCAGTTTCGGTTCAAAATTAACCAGAATTTATTAACAATAGCAATTATCGAGATTAACTCATTAAGGCAGATTACCATACCTGCGGCACGTGCCGCTTGACAATAAAGTGCTCACAATATTGTCATTTATTCTATTAAACATCAAAGTGACCGCAAAGCGGCATTAACTAATGGTATCGTATTGTGATTCAGGTAAAATGCTAAGAAAATCGCCGTCTCCAGTCGAGTTTTATTATATGACTCAACACGTGTAGTTAATCCTTTCTAATTGTAAGAGTTAATCATGTACTAATGATTGGTAAAAGATTAAATTACTTTGGTAAACATAAAAATTATAAATTAGCGGGTAAAGCAAGGTATCGGTTACCTGAGATAGTGTCGCGGCGCGCAAAGTGCTATACGGGACAACCTTCAGCAGCTTACATACCTTGCACATCAAAAATAATGAGAATAAAATATAAAAATAATATGAAAATACATTTCATTTTTTTTAACCGAAACCGATCAAGGCCGAGGTATGTGAGATATGTCAAAAAATAGTAAAAAATAGAAAGAATATTCGTACCAGAGGATATTAGGGGCGCTCTCTCGGATTCGGAATAAAATAAGATTTTCTGTATTTCTCCATACATTTTTAATGAAAAAACACATTTCATTATTTTTCGCTCAAAATCTATCGAGCCCGAGGTATGTGAGATATGTCAAAAAATGGAAAAAAATACAAAGAAAATTCGTACGAGAGGATATTAGGGGCACTCTCTCGGATCCGGAATAAAGTGCGATTTTCTGTATTTCTCCATACATTTAAAAAAAGAAAAAAATATTTTCGCTTCCAAACGACTACAGATGCGTTTTTATAACAATTTCGAGACTTATTAAACGGTTCTGCGTCGGTTCCCAGTCAGAAAATAACACTTTTTTTTAAAAAGCCCAATGTCTATGAAACCTCATTTTCGTCCCACTGTGCGACGGGAGGGGATGACACCCCGAAAACCGCAGCGGACCTTGTCAGGACCGCAACTATCTCGGTGGACCTAATAGGTAGGGTTGCCACCAAGTCGAGGAATCTCAAGGGCACCTTCGCCAAAGGTTTAAAAGATTCTGCCACTGCATTATCGGAGGTCGTGGAAATTTTGGCTCAGCGTGCTACGGCCACGGAATCAGAAACTGTGGTGCAGTTGCTTCGAGGACGCCGCGTGAGCCAGCTCCTCAGCAAAAACGAGAGGCTTCCCACCCCCAACCCTTCCCTCAGCGGGCATTAAGGGGTGCGCGTCGTGTGGCACCCGGCGTACTCAATGCGCCGAAGACTACTCCCACTGCTACCACGCCCGCTCCTGCCCCCGCCGTCGCAGCCCCCTCTTGCGAGGAGTGGCGAACGGCCGAGCGCAAAAAGCGGCGTGGTAATAAAAATAAGAAAACTGCTCAACCCGAGGCTATTCCAGCCCACAAACAGGCCATGAGGAAGCCGAAACTTACTCCACCCAAGTCGGCAGCCGTCGTCGTGACGTTGTCGCCGGAGGTGGAGAGGAGTGAAAGCGTCTCCTACGCCGAGGTTTTCCGCCAGGCGAGGGTGACCCTTAACGCCAACAATCTTGGCGTGGGGGTCTCCTTCCGCCACGCCCAGACCGGGGCCAGGACGGCTCTAGGGTGGCGGACATCATGGCGGAGACGCTGCGGGGGCTTACTGCGGGAAAGGAGGGCGAAAAGATCGCCAGGCCTACGAAGTGCGCAGAGTTGCGCATTTCGGGCCTGGATGATTCAATTACGGCTGAAGAGATCCGAGAGGCCATTGAGACAAAAACTCAATGTACCTCCGGATACGTGAAGGTCGGCTCCATCCGCCCCGGTCCCGGTGGAGTGGGTGCAGCCTGGGTGCGTTGCCCCGTCGCTTCGGCCAAGCCCAGGCCGAAGCGGGCCGGCACCTCGTAGGCCTTTCTTCTGCTAGGATCACCGTCCTGGAGGAGAGGCCTGCAAGGTGCTTCAAGTGTATGGCCACGGGGCACTTGCGACCCAGGTGCACCAGCGGTTTTGACTGCAGCACAATGTGCTATCGCTGCGGTCAACCGGGACATAGGGCGGCGGAATGCTCTGCCGCCCCCCACTGCCCCATGTGTGCGCTCCCACTCCCGGGCAGCAGCCAATCGACCCTGGCTGCCCCCGGACCTCAGCCGCCGACTGAGGTGGAGGTGATATATGTAGTGCCACACTCCTAATTGGCCAGCGGTAACTCCTCCATCATCCTCCAGACGAACCTCAACCACTCCGCCGCTGCCCAGGACCTTCTCCTGCAGGCCATGGCGGAGTGGTCGATAGGTGTCGCCGTAGCAGCGGAGCCCTATTTTGTTCCTCCCCGCCCGTACTGGGCGGGTGACTGGGACGGCTCCGTGGCAATCGTCAGCTCTGCTGCGCTTCATTCCCTGCCCTTGTCGATCAAAGACAAGGGTTCGGGATATGTTGCTGCCGACTGGGGGGGAGTCACGCTCTACGGCGTATACTTCTCCCCAAACCGGAGTTTTGCCGATTTCGAGGTCTTCCTTTCAAACCTGCAGACCTCGATACGGCGGTTGGCACCTCGCCACGTGCTAGTGCTGGGTGACTTTAACGCCAAATCTACGGTGTGGGGGTCGCCCAGTACGGACGTCCGCGGTTCGGCGGTTGAGGAGTGGGCGGCGTCGGTGGGTCTCTGTCTCCTAAACAGAGGCACCACCGACACGTGCGTTCGACAGCAGGGGGGTCGATAGTGGACCTTTCGTTCGCTACCCCTGCCGTCGAAGCGCGAGTAAGTAACTGGGTCGTCCTGGATGAGGTTGAGAAGCTCTCGGATCACCGATATATCCGATTAGAGCTCTCCCGGTCTTCCAGGATCCAGGACCTAGGTAGGGGTCACACGGCGCGCAAAACGCCTCGGTTTCCGCGGTGGGCTGTGGGTGCGTTGGACAGGGACCTACTGGAAGAGGCGGCCATTGTGGCATCATGGTCGTCTCCGCCTCCGACCGAGGAGGTGGACGTCATGGCTGGCCGCATTCGCAATGCGTTTACGCAGATCTGCGATGCGGCCATGCCCCGCTCACGACGTCGCCCCCCGAGGAAGGGGTATATTGGTGGTCCCAGGAGCTTGCCTCCCTCCGCGCCGCTTGCATCAGTGCGCGGAGGTCCTATACCCGCAGCCGGACTCGTCACCGCGATGTCCAGGAGGAGAGCCAGCTTTATGAGGCGTATCGCCAGGCGAGGGACGCCTTTAAGCTGGCTATCTGTCGCGCCAAGGAGAGGGCGAGAGAGGAGATGCTGGAGGGTCTCGACCGTGACCCCTGGGGTCGCCCATATCGAGCGGCGCTAAACAAGCTCCGCTCAGCGGCCCCCCCCCTTACCGAGACTCTCCAGCCCAGCTTCCTTGCGGAAGTGGTCGAGAGTTTATTCCCGCTGCAGGCAGAGCACACGCCCCCGGCGATGGTCTCCGAGGATGAGACCGATGACCGGGAGGCCGACTCAACTGTGCCGCCTGTCACCAAAGCGGAGGTAGGCGCGGCTGTTCTTCGAATGCGTTCAAAGAACACCGCCCCCGGGCCGAATGGGATTCCCGCCCGTGTGGCCCGCCTCAGGGGACTGTTAAACGTGTGCCTGGCGTCCGGACGGTTTCCTGACTGCTGGAAGGCAGGGAAGCTGGTGCTCCTTCCGAAGCCGGGACGGCCTCCCGACTCAATTGCGGCCTACAGGCCTATCGTGTTGCTGGACGAGGCGGGGAAGTTGCTGGAGAGGATTCTCGCTACCCGCATCGTCCGGCATTTGAACGAGGTCGGTCCCGATTTGTCGGACGCTCAGTACGGCTTTCGTGCTGGGCGCTCGACCCTTGGGGCCATTCTGCGCCTGAGGGCTGCATCGGAGGAGGCCGTCGCCGGTGGAGGAGTGATGTTGGCGATATCACTCGATATCGCCAACGCCTTCGGGTCTCTGCCATTCAGCTGCATCAGAGAGGCGCTCCGGTATCATGGAGTGCCCGCGTACCTGAGGCAGCTAGTGGCAGACTACCTCGAAGGCAGGAGGATCCTGTACGAGGACCGAGAGGGTGAGGTAATCCGCAGGGACGTCTCGTGCGGTGTTTCACAGAGCTCTGTCTTGGGCCCCCTCATGTGGAACATTGGCTACGACTGGGCCCTGCGGTGTGGTTTCCCCCCCGGGATAGGGTGTCATCTGCTATGCGGATGACACCCTAATCACGGCCCGGGGTGGGAATTTTGAGGAGGCGGCGCGCCTGGCCAACCTAGGGATTTCCCGAATGGTCGGGCGCATCGAGGCGCTGGGGCTTAGGGTGGCCCTTTCCAAGACGGATGCCCTACTATTTCATGGGCCCCGTCGCGGTCCACCTGCTGGCGCCTCGATTGCCGTCGGCTCGGTCCTCGTACAGGGCCCAGATAAAATATCTGGGCCTAGTGGTAGACGGGCGGTGGCTCTTCGACGAGCACTTCCGCATTTTGGCACCTAAGCTCGAGGCTACTGCGTCCGCACTGGGGAGGCTGTTGCCGAACCTGGGCGGGCCTAGTGCCTTGAGCAGACGGTTGTACACGGGGGTGGTGCGGTCAATGGCTCTGTACGGCGCACCCGTGTAAGCGGCGTCCCTGACCGCCCAGAATAGAGCCCGCTTAGGGAGACCCCAGCGGACCATGGCGGTCAGGGCCATACGTGGATACCGCACGGTGTCTGCAGAGGCGGCGTGCGCATTGGCCGGCACACCCCCGTGGGATTTGGAGGCGGAAGTGCTCGCCGAAGTGTATCGGCGGGCGGTGGCTGTTCGGGCAGGGGGTTCGGTGCCCCTGTCCGAGGAGCTACACGCTTGGCGCGGTGAGGCCCACCGGGCAATCATGGCCCGGTGGCAGGGCCGGCTGGAGGCTCCACGGGCAGGTGTTCGAACCGTGGAGGCGCTCCAGCCGGTCCTGGAGGAGTGGGCAGGGCGGCAGCACGGGACCCTTTCCTTCCGGCTGGTGCAGGTCCTTTCCGGGCACGGGTGCTTTGGGAAGTACCTGCACGCGGTCGCTAGGAGGGAACCGAGTCCCGCCTGCCATCACTGCGACTGTGGTGAGGACTCGGCGCAGCACACCCTCCAGCATTGTCCAGCTTGGGAGGGGCAACGTCGAGTTCTCACCGCAGTGGTCGGAAGTGACCTCTCGCTGCCGGCCGTGGTTCTGTCCATGCTCCGGAGCGAGGGGTCGTGGAATGTGGTCGCATCCTTCTGTGAGGACATCATCTCGCAGAAGGAGGCGGCGGAGCGCGTCAGGGAAGAGAGCTCCCTGGCGGATCCGCTCCTTCGCCGGCGATCCGGGCGGCATCGGCGCGCATATCTGCGCCTGATGCCGCCTTAAGTGGGGCTGCGGGCGGGCGTACGGGGTAATCTGCCCCGCCCGCGGCCTTCCGTGCAGGCGCGGCGCCCTGTGTGTATCCAGGAGCCGCGTAGGTGTGAAATGCCCGGAACGCTACAACATCGCGTCCGGGCATTGCCACTGGGCGGGCCGCCGACGGTATAAATATTCCGGCGGCCCGTCCGCGAAGGTGGCGAGCGATACACGGCGGGTTTTTTAGTGGGTGCAAACCCCACACTACCTCCACCGTCTTCCCCGGACGGTGGGGGTGTTCGTCAGGAATTTTTCCCGCCAGACCAAAAAGAACAAAAAATAAAAAAAAGGAGTGGGTTCACGTGGGCCGCCGACGGTATAGCACATTCCGGCGGCCCGTTCGCGAAGGTGGCAAGCGATACACGGCGGGTTTTTTAGTGGGTGCAAGCCCCACACTACTTCCACCCTCGGTGGGGGTGTTCGTCAGGATTTTTTCCCGCCAGACCAAGAAAAAAGAAAAAAAGGCGTGGGTTCAAGTCGGTAGGATAATAGGTAGGATTCGAACCCGCGACCTCACGATTTCGAGACTGATTCTTAGCTATTAGGCTACCGCCGCTTCTAGATATATGTAAAGTAATTATATATAGTTTTATTACTTACATAACATGTACAAAAGTGATTAAGAAGATTATTGTTATACGGTGCGTGCGGACGCAATAATGCCCTTTACAGTCCATCAAATCTAAGAGGTACCGTTTGACGTTTCATATTTTTCAAACCGAAACAACTTTGTTCATACGTACATTATTCAGTTTCGATAACCTTTTTCATAAAACCATGAATTTAGAAAGATTTCATTATTGTATCTAAAAATGTACAATTCTTAATATCTAAATGTAATTGAAAACTTTCAAACAAAGCAAAATAACACATATTTACACAGTAAATAATTTCTAATAGTTATATTCTTGACCTCATTACAAAGTTACGTAGTTAGGTCACTGCACGTAGTGTTGCGACTCTTCGGATACACTTGTATGCAAAAAAATCGTTTACATATACGAAAAATCGAATGTATTATTTACAAATTACACTTGACAACCAAACAAATATTTTTTCATGTGAATGGGATTTATCTCACATATTACGATTACATAACTAAATAGTTATGTAATCGTAAAATATGAGATAAAACCCATACACCAAAAATACGTATTTATAAATCAAATATATTTGCTTCTTTAAAAAGTTGTCGAAAGCGATTTGTCGATTTTTGATTTTCGCGCCCAAATAAGTCGGGGTTTCTCGCGCTAACGCTGTCGAAATAGTAAATGGAGTCAGGGATAGTGTTTTTTACATTTATTTTTGTGTATGATAGTATGGGTTTGCATATTACAGAGAAATAAACAAATTTTTAACAAGCACATCCATTGATTTTACAATTACAATTTTTTCTTCTAAGTCTTATTTCTACGTCTAAAACTAATAAAAATAAGGTATGTAGAACCCATTCACAAAAATGTTGTTGCCTGATGTTATAAATTAACGACGTTACTGCGCGACCGCATAATGCACTGAATACACAGATACCCTAAAATAAATTAATTTAAATATTTTTAGGTCAATAGGCAAAATCGCAGGTGTCCAAGTCACTACAATTTTTTTTTTCTGGCAACACTGCCAACTACAAGCGCACGCGGTCCGCTCGGTCGGTTCGGCGTCAGCAGTCTCTCGCCATCTTGGAAGCTGACTGTGCGCGTACTTGCTTTCTCGTTTGTGTTTTACAATTTGTGACTTGGCTATTACTTTTCTGGACTGATCATTCTTTATCCGTTTACCTTGGCAATATTTATACTGGACTCCGAACTAAGCAAGTGTTTATTAATAATGTCGAAAAGAGGACGTACTTTGAACAGCCAGGCTCGTGAATTGGTGGTGAAATTACACGAGTATTTTGAGCGTGAATCTCAAAATGGTGGACTTCTACTGCCAGTTACACAAGTTCGGGATCGCGTCGGTGAAGCTCTCGGTATTGGTAGCCGCACCGTTGGCAAAATATTAAGTGAAAAATATGGGCCTTCGGGGAGTGACAGTAACGTACTTCACACACCGAAAAAACGAAAAAGAAATAAACCTGTGACAGGCATCGATGAATTCGATAGTCATGCTATTAGAAACCATATATACGGGTATTTTACAAGAGGCGAATTTCCAACATTGGCAAAGTTATGTGCAACTTTAAAAGATGCCGGGCTGTATAAGGGAAGCATAGAGTCGTTGAGAACGGTAATAACAGGAATTGGCTTCAGATACAAAAAAGTTGACAAACGAAAAATTGTTATGGAGCGACATGACATAATTATGCAGCGACTAACATTCCTGCGCGAAGTTAAACAAATTATAAACTGGGATAATGTAATATTTTTGGACGAAACCTGGCTAAATTCCAACCATTCTGTGCCGAAAACATGGACTGATGATTCTGAAGCTTCGTGCTCGAAGGTGCCGATAGGAAAAGGTGGACGCCTCATAATATGCCATGCTGGGTCAGCGTCTACAGGCTTCGTGGAAAACTCTTTATTAGCTTTCCAATCCAAAAGCACTAAAGAGTATCATGAAGAAATGGACGCAGTAAGGTTCCGAGAGTGGTTCTTAAATTTATTACAGAATATCCCTCCTAACAGCACAATTATAATGGATAATGCCCCATACCACTCTGTGCAAATTGATAAAGCACCTACGTCAGCCAATAAGAAAGCAGATTTGGTGGCATGGCTGCAAAGAAAAGGAGTGGATGCCGACATGTCACTATTAAAAGCTGAATTATTACAGTTAGTGAAATTGCATAAACCACCAAAACCGACATATGTAATTGACCAATTGGCCGAAGAGCACGGGCACAAAGTCATACGACTTCCTCCGTACCATTGCCAATATAATGCCATTGAACTGATTTGGGCCCAAGTTAAAGGTAATATTTTATAATATTATAATAATAACACGAGTACTTCTAACATTTATAATTTAAACAATGGTTTTCGTCTGCTATCAAATAGTTACATTATTGTTTTACAGGTTATGCAGCAAGACACAACACAAAACCACCCTTCAGTGTCAAGAAAATGGAAGGTTTATTAAAGGAAGCATGTGCCCAAGTTACACAGGAAGATTGGAGTAAAGTAGTACAAAAAACAAAGAAAATAATAATGGACGACTTCGAAAGAGACGTACACTTTGATAATGTAATGGACAATCAACTGGTCATTAATTTAAATGACGATGATGACGAAGACGACGATACTAGTACTAGTAGTGAATAAAAAAATATCCTAAACATTCCTTTTATTTAATTATAACAATTGATTTCTTAAAATTCGGATATTATAGTAATCGATCTCTTAAAGTTCGGATATTATAGTAATCGATTTTTTCATCCCATCCCTATCATTCAATTGTCAGAACTGTCAAACGGTACTTCTTAGATTTGACGGACTGTAGGCTACCTAGGCCCGCGCCTACTGGAGCTTAGGGGAAATTCGCCACTGCTAATATATAAAGAAACATACGTCATACATGCATCAAGGTATCTTCGATATCGTCTCTATCGGGCTTGATGTCACCGCGGGACAACGAGTAAGTGAATGCAACCATCATCATCATTGCGATCAAAGTAAATAAAGTCATACACATTAGAGATAAGATTTTCCGGCTGGTGAATGACATCAGATTATTTTCAGGCATAGCCAATAATACACTGTTTCTTTCTTGATGAAAATTATCTGAAAACTGAAAAAAAACCATTAGACAATTAATCTGGACGATCCCAAGTGGTCGTCTTTTAAACACACCATGATACTGTAGCGAAATCTACTAGCTGTTTATAAGCTGTCTAGATCTAATTACCTTACATTAATAGCACTAAAATCGTGATATTAATGTAAGGTAATTAGATATGAAATACATCTACGAGCTAATATCCTTTTTTTTTATAGATGGTAAATCATCAAATGACTTCTCCCGCTGTGGGCATGCGTGCGGGAGGGCGTGTCAGACTCTTACTGACTAAAACCCATCTGTGTCCCTTCTTTCGCCCTGGTGTTCCGGGAGCACGGTAACTCTTTTAACGATCCCGCACTCGAGTTAATATCCCTACAGTCATTTCGATACAGCTTTAGATTAAGAATGATTGTGATCTCTACATAAAAATTATAGGTGTATCTACCAAAATCTGATGAAAATAGGGAAATTTTAATTTGGAGATGGTAACACAAGGTTAAGGTAAGTAGGTCCTAGCTCTACTAGGACAAACAAGTTTTGATCGTTATATTTTTTTTTATTGAATTAGTTTAATTTTATATAATGGTTCAATATCAATTCCAGTTTACTTTTCTTGCGAGTGAATGTCAGTTTTCGCATTGAATAAAAAAAAAACAAAATCAAAACTTCCAAAATTACTTTTCTTTTCGTTACTCTCCATTTGTGCTGTTAAAATCAGCTCGACATTATGGCCACGTTTTTATTATGTAATAAATTTAAGAATACACGTTTCAACGAAAAACTATCAAAGGTCTAATCGCAGTTGGCTCTTGCCACTGTCAGTTTACATTGCCATATAAAAAAAAGAAGTTTTTTTTTAATTTCGTTTTAAATAATTCTGGTACACAAGTTGAGATGTGTTTATTTACCATATTAAATCTTTTTTAATTATTTTTATTATATTCCATTAAAAAATATCGCATCCAAGTTCGCCTGTCAGCCACTGGTGTTTAGGTGACACAAATGTCACCCCTTCGCTCCCCGTGTGACAAGAACGAGTGCCTAAGGGTTCCAAAACTATTGGCATCATTTTTAGGCGGCCCTTAGTGATATTTATAAATTATATATTTTTAGGGTAACGTAACAGCTAGCTTATGTGTACATTTTGGCATTGTGTTAATTAAACTCTTTCATATGCCGGAACAGACGCGAAAGTGTTCGGTTATAAATTATTGAGCGAATTAAAGCAAAATAACGAGTAAAAGCTAATAATGTTCGTGTGTACGACTGCTGCGCAAGAGATCGTGGGTTCAATTTTCACAAGGGACAACACTTTGTATGATACACACATCGTTGTTCTTGTCTGGGTGTACCTACTTTGTATCCGTGAATTAATAATAATATCTTGGGACAACTCACACAACGCCATCTGATCCCAAACTATGCAGTGCTTGTACTATGGCAACCAGACAACTGACAAACATACTTCTATATTTCTAGATACATACATACTATAGATAAATAACACCCAGACACAGAATAAACCATCGTGTTAATCACACAAGTTTTGTGGGGATCGAACCCACGACCTCTGGCTTAGCAGTCAGGGTCACTAACCACTAGACCAACAGGCCAGTCGATTGAACGTTTGTAAAGTCCCCTGCTACAGAGGGCTTACTGTGGTTGTCTTAGGTACATTCATATTTTTAAAATTTTACAAGGTATTTTTTATTACCTAGTTTCAAAATTGGTAAAAAAATATAGTTTCAAACCTAAATTTAAAAAAATGCCTACCTCGTTATCTCATTTTTCCCCAAATGGTTTTACTTAAAATATATTTTTTATCATTTAAAATTGGACTATTCACATTATATTTAGCACTTTCACGATGTAATTTTTCAGAAACAACATTGAAATTGACTTTTCTGAGAAAATGACATCTTTCATAATGAACAACATAGAGTATTTGTTTATATAATATTGCTCAGTGGTGAAATGGAAGTTGAGGTCTAAACGGGCCATTTTGTGGCGGCACTATTGGCAACTAATTGCTCGGCCAGTAATGGCTGCAATATGTCTACAATTGTATGGCGCATGATTCAGTCTCCTAAACAGGCTACACAACCCGGCAACTATATAATAGAGAGCGACTGAAACAACAACAAAATTGTCCGGGCAACATTGCGGAAAATCGATCGCCCAGCGATCGTCCGGCAACCATCATATCATTAAAGCGGCGTCTAAACGGGCCATTTTTTACGGATTTTTGTGGCGGCACTATTAGCAACTAATTGCTCGGCCAATAATGGCAATATGTCTGCAATTGTATGGCGCATGGTTCAGTTCTAAACAGGCTACACAACTCGGCAACAATAAAATAGATAGCGACTGAAACAACAACAAAATTGTCCGAGCAACATTTAGGAAAATAAATCGCTCAGCGATTATCCGGCAGCCATCATATCAATATTGGAGAGTACTGCCATGTAGCCGGCCACAGTATTGCCGTAAAAGTTACCCCTTATGACCTCAACCACCATTTAACACCAGAACAATATTTTGCAGAACGCTAAAAAAAACGAATTCTCGCAAAACTGCGTTCTAAAACCTGAAAACTATTTTTAAGTTTTACGTTCGTCAGTCAGCAAAATCTTTTAACCAGTAGGCCTATTTTGTTGTTTAAAAAAGAAATTCATGAATTTTCGTTTCCTCCAATTTCTTAGGTTAATAGGGAGAAACATTCTAATTAATTTTTGGATGCACAAGATGTTCGAACTCATGGACGATTTCTGAAACGAGTCGATTAATTAGATGTTCCATGCTCATTTTTGATCGAAATTTTGTTTTTATTAAATTAAAGTAGCCTTCGGGCGTGACGGACACGTGAGTGACGACTCACGTGTTAAAGTTGAAACCTTTATTTTTTTCACAAAAAAAAGTTATAATCATCAATCGTGCTAGATCTGCGCGTGCTACAGCTATCGAATACATGGTCTGAAATTCATAACGGGTGAAGAATATTAGCTTAATCACATAAAAATTAGTCATTCAATAAAACTCTGTAACAGATGCTGTCAGTAGATGTTAAAAGTCCTGCACGCCAAATGCTAATGCTGCATTTACATTCGCGGCTCGCGGATCGTCTCGTGGCCCGGCTCCAGGTTCGCGCGAGCCGGCCACGAGACGAGCTTATGTTTACACGCTCGCGGCGTGCTGATTTGTTACTGACCATATTATTCATAATTTATAATTGTGTACTTGACAAAAAAAAGTGTAAGCCTCTCTAATTTTCCCGCCAATTCTCTATTCGTCCAAGCAATGACGTCATAACCAATTTGACTCGCTTATAGAACTCAAAAATGTATCAGAGAGAAAGTTGGCCAAAATAATAATTAAATAATTATCAAGTAAAACGTATGAATAAATTAATAATATTATAGTTTTATGACTAAGTGTTATTGTACGACTTCTGTGGCATGCCAATAGATGGCGTTATTTGTAACAAGTGTGGACACCGCGCTCGCATCCCCCGCAAATGCCTTTTAGACTAAGATACGGCTGCAGATTCGCATCGTTCATCGAGTATTATAATAAAATAATGTTTTTATATACAACCATAAAAGGGGCAATATGTTTAGTCTGCCTATCAGATCAGATTAGCTAGTACTTTTAATTAAATTAATATTAATCGACCTAATGGGAACAAAAAATCTTACTTATTATTACAATGAAATACACTCTACTATAAAGAAATAGACGTAGAGAACTTGAAAAGCGATAGGTGCCTTTGCGCACTTGCCCGCAACCCCTTCGCAGCCAGGTGTAGGCAGGTAATATTTTGTTACGTTATTAAGTTCATGGCGTATTTTCATAATTTATATATCAAATTAAATCTATTTATTTTCTAACTACCTCTGCCTATGCAAAAGTGCCCGCAGTTGGAGTTGCCAGCGATTAAAGTTTGTTTAGAGTGAGAAAGACTTATCGCTTTACACCATTCGTTAGACGAGGATGGCGATAGCCAGCTCTGCTGTCGTAACGCAGAATGCAGTAATTGACAAAAAGCATTACATTAAGCATTATTTATGATTGTAAATAAAAACATTAATTTATCACAAAGCTCGATGAACGATGCAAATATGCAGCCGTATCTCAGTCTATTTGATTCGTGCCATAAACCGGTCCCGACACGAGACGAGTCGCGAAACGAGCCACGAGTGTAAATGCGCAATAAGGAATACAGCTCAATGACGGTTCGCCATTTCTTTACTCCAAATGCGACGTAATATTAATAAATCAACCTTAATAAAATGCTTGCATTTTTTAGCGCTTCCCTCTCGTACTATAATATTTCAGTACCGATATAATCTGAATCTCGGCAACGGCTCCAATGATTTTCATGAAATTTAGTATGCAGAGGGTTTCGGGAGCGATAAATCGATCTAGCTAGATTTTATTTTTAGAAAACGTTGTTTAAAAAAAGAACATGCAGGTACTATTATAACACTAATAATAATAATAATAATAATAATGATTTATTTTCTCACCACAATATAGGAAAACAAAAACATTACATTACATTTCATACTTAAAATGTCATTTTAACATATAGTGGGAGACTGGTGCCTAAGCTAGGCTCGGGGCCTGTGTTTCAGGACACCAGGTCTCCACCCTTTATTCTTACATTGTCTCGTCAAGATGGGCACTGAATATGCTTTACTATATTACAGATAAAATACCATATTAATTATTGTTTTTATTCATATTAATAATAAAAACGGTTAGTATATGTGTGTGTGTGTGTGTATGTTTGTGTGTGTGTGTGTGTGTGTGTGTGTGTGTGTATGTCTAAGAGAGAGTACGTAAGGGGGGGGGATTCAAACTCTTCATGATAAAATCGCAATCGTTGCCTCAGTGTCATCATAATTTAGCTCTTGTAACCAGTCCGTTAGCCTTTTTTTACAAGCGTTTTTCGTGAGATTGAATATGGGTAGGACCCTGTTGATTTTATTATATAGGAAGCCACCTAGGTGACAGAAAAATCGTTGGGAATACTTCGTAAAGAGCTTGGTGCGTTGTACAGGGTTGTATCGTCAGTAGAGCGTGTTGACTTATTAAGGTGTTACGTATAAAGAGTTGACGCACTGTTAAGACTTTGCTTTCCTTGTACAGCAAGTCAGTGGGGTAACGATATGGCTTAAAGAAAGCCACTTTCAAAATGGCCCTTTGTGTTCTCTCTAAGTCAATCAGTCTAGTTTTTGGCGCTCCACCCCAGGATGTTATACAGTAGGTTATTACCGATTGAGCGAGGGCAAAGTAAACTGATTTCAGTTGTTTTGCCTCTAAACAGTATCTTATAGTTTTAAATACGTATATCAATTTACGCAATCTGGTGTTGAGAGCGTTTATGTGTTCGTCAAATTTGAGGTTGTTATCTATTATGACGCCCAAGTACTTTATACTCTCTGCTTTGTTTAAGTGTGTACAGTTGCACTTAGTATTGTGTGGTGCAGGGCACGAGTGTGCTTGCAGAGAAAGTGGTAAAGTGTCAGGCATCTGGCAAACATTTTTTATTGAGAATGTCATATAATTTGTTTTGTCTCTGTTTAAGGTTAGCAAATTGTCTTGTAGCCATCTAGAGACTGTATCAAAACCCGATTGAGCACACGCATATGCCTCGCTCCACGTATCAGCGCTAAATAGAAGGGCAGTGTCGTCTGCGAAGGCGATCGTTTTGCCTTTAGGCAAAGAGAGCATACTCAAGTCGTTAATATATACAAGGAATAACGTGGGGCCGAGTACGCTACCCTGGGGTGTACCGTAAGTGAGTGTACGCTCGTCACTGGTGTACTGGCCAATCCTAACTCTTTGGGTACGTCCAGATAAATAATCCCTGAAAAGGTCCAGGGGCACACCTCGGATTCCCATGGTCTCCATTTTCCGAACAAGGAGAGATACCGAAACTGTGTCAAAAGCCTTGGAAATGTCTAAAAATATACCCATTACCTTGCGTCCAGCATCCGTTTCTCTTATTATATAGTTGGTAACTTCGTTCACCGCATCGGAAGTGGATCTACCCGCACGAAAGCCGAATTGGGCAGGGGAGAGCAGTTTGTTTGTTTCTAGGTATTGAATGAGTCTATTGTTCACAATTCGTTCCATAATTTTTGATAGCGCTGGAAGTACAGCTATAGGTCTATAATTGCTGACACAATTTTGGTCTCCACTTTTATAGATCGGGTGCACTATAGCTTTCTTAAACACGTCTGGGAACTTGCCCGTAGTAAGTACGAGATTACAAATATACGTCAGTGGTGGTACTACCGCGCTTTCATGTTTTTTTAACAGTTTACTAGATATTTTGTCCCATCCCACTGCGCAGTCATTACGAAGTGATCTTAGTAGATCAGCAACCTCGCGCTCATCAGTCGGCAACATTACCATAGAGTGTGGACTGTTATTCACTTTTATCGGCGTAATTGGTTCATTTTGTGTAGTTAAATTTTTTTCGGCAAGTTGTTTACCAATAACAGAGAAGAAATCATTCACAAAGTTTATTGAACAGTCTGGTGATGCCTGGGTTGTCAACAAGTGAGACGAAGAGTTTGTTTGTTTCTACGCGATAATTTCAGGAACTACTAGTTGGAATTGAACAATTATTTTAGCGTTGTGTTTATCGAGAAAGGCTATAGACTATATAACATCACGCTACGGCCAATAGGAGTGGAACAGCAATGAGAAATGTTGCAAAACCGGGGAAAATTTACGCAGAGGAAGATGCGCGGGACAGCTAGTTTCTCATAAACCGACTGAGGGGGTGATTTGGGTTGAAACAGAGGAAAGGTAAGGGGGAATTTGTTACACCCTTTATTTTAGCTTTTTGAACAGCAATTTTTCACTTGATCCCGAGTATTTTTCATTAAGGTAAACACTACAAAACAATTATAATTCAAAAATATAGTAGCTCACAGAGCTAATATATTTTTGAATTAGGGGTTAAAAAAATAAGAAAAACAAACAGTAATAATACAATCTGTATTTATATAAGTCTTGTGCTTAATTAACATAGTATTTAAAACTAAAACAGAAGCTATAACTTATACATTATATAATGGATGTCACCAAAAAACTACCTAACGGCCATTCAAATATTAATATGTAAACACCAAAAGGGGTGGTGATTGGTTTGCTTATTTTTGAGGGGGATTTGGACGGTGATTACGTCAACCTCCCCCCCCCCCCTACCATCGACCGAGCGACTACCACTTGACCGGTGTTATGTGAAATAATAGAGAAACAAAATGTCGGGTCCGCCTATTATTTTTTTATACTACAACGGTGGCCAAGCACGCAGCAATTACGGTATTATAGTAATTTTTATAGACATTTCTTGCCAATTAAACGGGGCCGGAATCAAACCATCTTTCCGGGACTATGTTACTAAATCTCAAATTCTTCTATCCTTCTTGCGCGCGAGTTAAGCCTTCGCTTGCGCCATCTAGCCGATAGTTTTAGAACTATTACGGCTTTCTTGATGAATTGAATAACAAAAAAATTTAAACTCCATCCTTAAAAGTCTAATAATTGTCTAAATATTAGACATTAATTAAAGTTTAACTTTAATTAATGTGTAATAATTAGACATTAATTTAATTTATTATTTTTAAATCCAAATAAATAATTTACTTACAATGTTTTTAGATTTGAAGTAAGTATAACAATTTATCGGTATTTTTAAGGTGACATACAGACTAAGTTAAAAATTATCACAAAAAAAAAACATATTCGCCGTACTTCAGGCTTACTTTTTATAAAAGAAACCAAAAACTATAAAATATATTATTTATACTTTTAGGCATTAGGCACACGGCCCCGCACTATGCCGCGGGGAGCGTGACGACGGAGACACGCGCTCGTTGACGGGAGTGCAGATCTATCTCTCTCTCTCTCTCTATCAGAATAACAATAAAACGTGAGAGGGCGCATGTTCCCCGCATGTAGGCGTAGGCAAGCAACGTAAGAACACGCAGTCCCGCACTACGCTCCGTGATTCGGGGCAGTGTACCAATTACCTTAACCTCCGCGCACATTAGCAGTTTGTGGCAAACTTTCTGCGAGCGTAAAGTCTGTGACAAACTGTATGTAAAGCCTTAATTCAAAGCAACTTTTTACTGCAGGCGTATTATTTGTAGCAAACTGTTTGCAAGATTATAGTTTGTGGCAAACTGTTTGCGGACGTATAGTTTGTTAACGTATTCTCACATATATAAATATCACTGCACTCAACACAAGTCGATGACGTCATCTAATCTCGATTTCTTCGCTAGAGATCTGATGTCACCTAATTGCATCATATCGCATCCATCCGGTGTGCGTGTTTTAAGCACCGCGTGAGCGTTTGGGTCCACTGCGTCCTGGAATTGAAGAAATAGCTTGAAAACTATCAATGGTCGTCATAAAAATTCAGCAAATTATGATCCACATATAGTATGTGGCAAACTGTTTGCTAGCGTATTATTTGTGGCAAACTTTTGCTGTAATATAATTTGTGCAAATAATTAGATATAGCATAGTATTTTGGCACCCACTTAAGCTTTTACATAATTCAGAAACTTACCACAAATGATATGACGTCCATAGGTATTTTGTCTTCCCAATCTGTTTTCGCTTGTCCGGTTCTACCGCCCCGTCCGGCATTATCCATATCACTGGTTATATCGGATATCTGGACATTTTTCACAAAGTTCTTCGATTTACGGACACGTTTCTTCGGCCAAGTCTCAATCCCGTTCTGAACATCATTTGACGTTTCACTTTGACAGGTGTCATCTGTTAAATTCGAATTATTGGAGGCCGTAACAGTGTTGCTAGACTGCAAAAATACTTCCTTATTTAGTAGTAAACTTTGTTTTATAATTTCTGTATTTATTCCTAATGGTTGAGTAGTATATGTGGGTTTTGTTGCATCTTGAAATACTAAAAATCCATTTGATATTGTTGCTGACAAGGATGGAACACATAAACTACCATTTGACGCCAAAAATATAGGATGTAGTAGAAAATTTATATGTTTTTGTTTCGGCTGCTCTAATAACTCCTGAAAAGTCATAATACTTGGAGGTTCGGTTGTGACAACCAGGTTGTTATTTATGTTTATATTTGGTTGTGGTGTTATAGGTTGTGTGGGTGCAACGTTGTTGGGTTGGTTGTCTAAATTGGCAGTCCGTAGTGGGTCGTCTTCATCATCTAGTATGACATATGTTTCGGGTGGTTGCAGGATACTGGAATTTAAAAAAATAGAAAATATTTAAAAAATATGCCCGCCATTGTCACCAACAATGTTTTAAAATTAAAAAGGAGTAGATAGGTTCCTCGTGGTCACCAAGCGGCACCGTAAAATTTGACAATTGACTAACTTTTTATATGTCAGTATCGCATCGCCCGCGTCAATAGATGAAGGCAGCGGATTACATTTTTCTCTTTTTCACTCGTGATAATTAAATCATGCTTTCCTACTTTTACGACTTTTTATAATAGTGTGACATTGCAATATATAGTCTTATAAACCACAAGCGGAGTTTACTTTATAAGAAGAGAAGTATCAATAACGACACCAATTTTGTTTTAAAGAATACGTCCGTCTCGATCGAGTGCCAACGCGTAACTGAGCGCTTCGTGTCGCGGCCGCTCGCTCGCAGCGCTCTCCCCACCGCTCCGGTGATCCTACGTCACGATGACGCGGTGCTAAGCCTGCTCCTCGTCTGATATTTCCATTGACGTACAGACCAGGGAGGTTAGACAAGGTACATTAGTTCAGTGGCGAATTCGATATCGCCGTACTAATCGTTCGCAAAAAATAAAAAAAATGTCTATGGTCTCCACCGCAAACGTCAAATTCCATAATAAAATTATTTTTCATTAACGACATCGCATTTCAAATGTGACTTTGTCTAGACCCCCAGGACTTGGCGCCATAACCTCACAAAATTGACCACCTCTATAAAGACACAACGCCAGTTTGTGGACAATACCTGTCAAAAGCCGCACGAGTTTTTTCTCTTTCACACTTTGCAGTCAATATTTACTTTTAAATTGAAAGAGATGGCGCAGTCCAGGTCTATACGTCAATGGATATTTCTAACAATAGGATAAGGATGTGTGTATTAGTTTCCCGTTTTTAAAGATTGAAAGTTGTTTATGTAAACTATCTGTACCCTTTAGTTATAACATAATTGATTGTATCAATTACAATCTCTTAATGTTAGGCACTTGCCCCACCAACGGCGAAAATTAGTATAGAAGTATAGATAAATAAAAATAAAGCTGGTAGTGACTTACTTGCTCTGCATAATCTCTGCAGCGGTCACCTCCCTGTCGGGCAGTATGGAGGGAGTGTTAGTGTCGGTCTGTATGGGACACTGTATGATGGCGCGGTGGATCGCCTCCGAGTTGTTTATGTCCGCTTGTCCCGTGGTTATGGCTACTACTGTGGGAACGGAAGCTGATTCGTAAACCTGGAATAAATATACTAGCTTTCATTTGCGTCTTCGCCCGCGTACAGACGTTTCTTCATTATCTAAATAGTATTATGCACGTAAGCTTAAAGGAATTATCTAACTCAGGGATTTCCAAAGGGATAAACATATATATATATATTACTAGCTGTCCCGCGCAACTTCGTATGCGTAAATTTTCCCCGTTTTTGCAACATTTCACGTCGTAGCGCGATGTTATATAGCCTATAGCCTTCTTCGATAAATGGACTATCCAACAAAAAATATTTTTTCAAATCGGACCAGTAGTTCCTGAGATTAGCGAGTTTAAACAAACAAATAAAGCAAACAAACAAACAAACTCTTCCGCTTTATAATATTAGTATAGATAGGCTACGGTTTGGAATGCTACGGACTTACATTTAAAACACACTTATGCAAAATGGAATCACTTCAAATCCAATTTTTAATATGACTAGTAGACAACAATACACTAAACAAATGTAAGCACAATTATAAAGAATTGTTTAAAATATGTAAATTACTTCCTGTACGAATAAAACATAAACATTTATTAGTAACCCGTAATCATAGCAACACAAGATATGTACCCGAGGTGTGACTCAGGGTATTACCCTGAGTAGTAACAAATTTTTGTTACTACATCCATAAATAATTACTTTGGAGAAAGAACCCTTTGATGTAGACTTCCTCTGTTATTGAACGGAAAGCCAAAAAAAAAAAAAAAAATAAAAAACATTTTTTTGTAAATTAATTAATTTAAAAAATTTTTTTTTTCCTTTACATTTCGGAGCAACTTGTCTCGATCCGTGCTTCGCTTCGTACAGTCGTACATATACATTACGTTAAGCGAACGCTCGGCCGAGCTACATGGTAGGCGTTAGGTTTTATTTTCGTTACGGAATTTTTTGATTCGGTCGCCGCGCTCAAAGCCCGAGCCCGCGATAAAAGCTATGCAATAGCTTAATGAAAATATTTTTGCTAAATGTTATAAGACGTATTTTCTATACACATATAACGTAAACGACTAATGTACATATTTGTTAAATGTGGAGCCAACCGGTATGTAACATACTTAATTATAAAACCACATAGTTACTATGTTATGCCTAAGAAATTTCGTAAGTAGGTAACCTGAGTGCAATGTATTTCCACAGACAAACCGATTATTCGTTTTGTGTTTTTTTTTTAATATTTAATCTAAAAGACGATTCCCGCAGTAGGGTACAAGCCCTGTGTCGCGGGGGACTTTACAAACATAGAAGTCACGAGCACAAATTACACCCGGAACAACAATTTGTGGATCACACAAAGTGATGTTCCGTGTGGGAATCGAACCCTAACGACCTCTTGCGTAGCAGTCGGACACACTCCCACCGCGCCACAGAGGCAGTCAATTCTAAAATGTATGTATGGTTTTGAATAAAGTTTTTTATCTATCTATCTATATACTTCTAAATACATATGTCATCATCATCGGCCTGTATCGGTCCACTGCTGGACAAAGGCCTCTCCTAATTTTCGCCACGAAATCCGGTCTCTGCCTTCCGCATCCAGTCCATCCCAGCGCCTTCTTTATATCGTCAGTCCATCTGGCTAGGGGTCGTCCTACCTTACGTGTACCAAGTCGCAGTCTTCACTCTAGGACTCGTTTGCTCCAGCTGCCATCGGTTCTTCAGCAGATATAACCAGCCCGCCACTTCAGCGTGCTTAACCTGCGAGCTACGTTCTTTGTTTTAACTTTAGTTCTTTGTCGTATGACCTCATTGCGAATTGTATCCTACAAAGAAACTCCAAGCATAGCTCGCTTCATAGCCCGCTGTGCGATTTAAATTTGTGGACCAGCGCAACTGTAAATGTCCACGTCTCGGCACCATAGGTCATAACAGTAGGACGCACTGGTTAAATACCTTGATCTTCATGCATTGCGGTAGTGGCAAGTAAAAACTCGACGAAGTTTGATAAACGCTGCCCAACTAAATTGGATTGAGTCGACTTCTTGCTCGAAGTTGTTTCTACCAAGCTGTACCTATATATTTTTGTACAACTTCGAGTATCGACTCTTTAACAAATATTCTCGGCATGACATGTTGATTTAGCTTAACTTAAACTTAGTGTTTATTCTTGGCTAGCGTCAACATTCTCATCTGCAAGCCCTTGATGGAAGCGACAGGTACGTAGGTCACTACAGTGAAGAGTGTGTCAGAGTCCTCATCATCATTACGTCTGCGAGACAGCCTGACACGGACACGGAAGGGAACATTTCTGACTCCCTTTGACCACAGGTATTTATTTAGACGTGTGTCTACTCGCACATCAGGAGTTCCCATTTGTTTCTCTGCGAATTTGTGGAACTGTTTGATCGCACGAGGAGCGCGTTTCTTAAAACCGACTCCATGTAGCCTTTTGTGTAAGTTCACCGTGTATTCACGAGTAAAAACTTAATTGATTTGCCTTTCCTTTAGGTTTTGAAATTGCGACCTTTAGTTTCGTGCACCAAAACCAAATTAAAAAAAAAAAGATTTTGGTTAATTTAACATGACTTTGGTTTTTTTCCCATATTCATGTCGAGACCCTTCTAGAGGCTTTATTTAGGCTGTACATTTGCTCCAGCGACTCCACTACTATCCGGCTTAGCAGTCAGGGTCACTAATCACTAGACCAAAAGGCCAGTCGTATAGTCGTAAAGTACACACAAACTCGTCACAAATATGTGTGGATTTCATAAAGCTCTATATCGTATGGCAGTCGAACCCACAATATTTTGCATAGTAGCCGTACGTCCCTGAGCCTCAATCTTCTAGTCTTCTAGTTTTTTTTTTACCCGACTGTAAGGAAGGGTTATGTTTAATGTAGGTCCCACATTACTCCCAATCTTGTTCATCCCTCCAGCTAAGCTTACTTGTGTTATTGAATTGAAAACCGCGACTTTTTAATTGCTAATATCGAATCTAGAAAAATTTGATGCTCCCATTATATTGTACCCATTAGGGTACTCCCATTACAGTACGATCAACGTATCTTGACCGGATTGAAGTTAGGTTTTTATCACTTTCGCGCATGTCATAGAGATGCGACTCTAAAATTACTTACGAAAACGATTAATTGATTAAAAATACTAACAACATTTTAATTCAACAATATAAAAACACTATTTAAATGAGTTCATAAAAGTTTAAATTTAGAACAGTTACAGTAAATAATAAAGAAACTTTGAAAAACAATTTCTTTACCAAATTAATTGCAAAAAAAACATGAATTAGTAATACTAATTATGACAATTTAATGCGTAATCGCATCTCTAATCCATTTGGTTTAGTTACCGCCCCCCCCCCCCCCCCGCTTCCTGTCACCATTTACTTCCAAAAAATGCATCTGCGCAACCACTTGTCGCCTACTTCAGTCCGGCCTAGTTACGTTGATCGTACTGTATGTTCTACCTCAATGGCTACAATATAATGGGAATATCCACATACCATGGTAAAAACTATGCTTAAATAATTCTAGATTCAATATTAAGAACTCGCAAACTTCAATAGGTTGATATATTTTATGTAATGTTCCATTTTTTACTATTTCTAGTATAATCTCCATCAGTTTTCTAATATGGTGTATAATATATTTGTAGCAGCACCTTACCTACATAAACAGTTTTTAAAATACATTGACAATTTGAAAGAAGTGGCTGCGATTTTCTACTGCCTTATTCTTATCTCCAGCTAACTATTGCTTTGCGAACTTGGCAATAAGCGTCTATTTTGCTTCCTGAGTAAATAAAGAATTTTCAGATATCAAGCTCATTAAAGTAATTTTTATAGGCATTTCTTGCCAATTACTTTACAAATACAATAATTGCATTTTTGAAAGATAGAAAAAATTGAAATCCAGACTAAAAAATGCAATTATTGTATTTGTAAAGTAATTGGCACGAAATGCCTATAAAAATTACTTCAATATTCGGCCTGCGACATCATACGAGGGTGGATCGAAATATTCGCGGCCTACCACATAAATACTTGACTTATTTTAATGTAACTGACCTCATTCGATTTGTTTACTCTCTGGTTGTCACATTGTAAAATTCTGTCACAATAGCATTATCTGTTTTTAAATTAGACTGAATTTTGTGAGCCTAAGTGCAGCGTTTTTAAAGAATGGAGAAAATTGAGCAACGTGCGGTCATCAAATACCTGTTTAAAAAAAAACTGACTCCAAAAGAGATTCACGAAGATATGTCAACAACATTGGGGGAATCTGCTCCATCGTATACGACTGTGAAAAAGTGGGTTGCAGAATTTAAACGCGGACGAGAGAGTATTGAAGATGACCCTCGCTCCGGCCGGCCTACGACGTCTACGACTGAAGAAAACATTGGGAAAATCTGTGATCTGATATTGGCATATCGGAGATTGACCATCAGGGAGATTGCTGACACTATTGGCATCTCATATGAACGAACACAAAACATCATAGTCAATGAACTTGGATTTTCTAAGGTTTCTGCGCGGTGGGTCCCCAGATTGCTTTCAGTTGAACAAAAACGAATACGGCTCACGATTTCTCGCGACAGTTTGGAAATGTTTGAGACTGATCCACAAGATTTTTTGGACAGATTTGTTACAATGGATGAAACCTGGGTACACCACTACACCCCAGAGTCAAAACAGCAATCCAAGCAGTGGAAAAAACCTGATGAACCGACTCCAAAAAAAGCCAAAACAATTTTGTCAGCTGGCAAGGTGATGGCGTCAGTTTTTTGGGATGCTAAGGGTGTCATCATGGTGGACTACCTTGCAAAAGGTGAGACTATAAACTCTGCTTATTACTGCACCCTTTTACGTCATTTGCGTGAAACGATCAAAGAGAAAAGGCCAGGACTACTCAGCAAGAAAGTGTTGTTCCATCAGGATAATGCACGCGTTCACACGTCTGTTGAATCAATGGCTCAAATTCGTGATTGTGGCTTTGAATTACTGCCCCATCCCGCCTATTCCCCTGATTTGGCACCTTCGGACTTTCATTTATTCCCAAACCTTAAAAAACACCTTGGAGGTCAAAAATTTTCATCAAATGAGGAGGTTGAAACCGCGGTGGGTGACTTTTTTGAAGGCCTTGAAGAAACTTTTTTTATGACCGGCATACAGGCGTTGGAAACCAGATGGAAGAAGTGCATTGAGTTAAGTGGAGATTACGTGGAAAAATAAAATTACTTTTGTTTATATTTTATATTGTTTTCTTGCTGAGGCCGCGAACTTTTCAATCCACCCTCGTAATTTGTTCAAACTGCTATCTGTAACGAAGCAATAACAAAAGCCGTGATAGTTCTTTAACTACCGACTAGATGGCGCTGTGAGGGCCTATCTCGCGAGCATCAAGGGATAGAAAAATTTGAGATCTAGTAACATAGTCCAGATAGGTGGTTCGCTTCTGGCCCCGGTTTGGCTACGGAAGTCTCGGGTTCGATTCCTGAGTCTGGATTTCAAATTTTTCTATCTTTCAAAAATGGAATTATTGTATTTGTAAAATCAAGCTCATTACTCGTCCTGGTAACTTACTTGTGAGTTGTCCATGACGAGAGTGTCTGTCTCACTTAATTGACTGTTGTTTCTAATGATCTTCACTTCATCACTAATGGCTGTTGGGGTGAGGTTTTTACTCTGAAAATGAAAATTTCAAAATGTGTAAAGAGTTAAAAAAAATTAGGCAATTTTTCACCCATTTTTAATACCAAACGTAAAGTAATCTAATCTATAATAATATTATAAAGCTAACTTTGTTTGTTTGGTTGAATGCAATCTCAGGAATTACTAGTTAGAATAGCAAAATTCTTTTAGTGATGGATCACACTGCAACCCTATTGGTTGCATATTGGGCAGAGTAAAGAGAAAACCAGGCAATGTAGGTTTCCGTAGTCCCAACTCCCACTATCCGAATAATGCAGCTTAAGAAGTGACTTTCCTGTTGTTTTTATTTCATACTTACAACATTATACCCATTTAATAATAATTTGGAATGGAATTTGTACGAAAATGTTGTTACTTCGTGGATGTCGTTTCCAATCTCTTTTAATATTATTGACCTCTTTTTTTTGCATCAGTCTTCTAATAAGGTGTATAATATAATGGTGGCAGCACCTTATCTGCATATACAGTTTATAAACAAAGACACATTGTAAACATTAGCAATTTGAAAAGAGTGGCCACGAGTTTTTATTGCCTGTTCTTTTCTCAAGATTTACCTATTGTTTGCGAACAGGCATTGGCTGACTTTTCGCTTTAATGGGCTTGTTTTCAACTATTCAAAACGTCAACTATTTAAGAAATGTCAAAACGCAGATTTTTTACAAATACATATGACGTCACTATTTTTTTCTAGTCGAATTTCTTCATTTTATGATAGGATTGATGATAAAAATTCGTGTTTAATACAACATTTCATAATGAATAAATCGTTGGTAGTTTAAATGCTAGTTTTATTTACTAGTGACACTTTTGGATATCTTCGTTTACCTTGGAAACAAGCCTATTACTTCTATGACTGTTGGCATCTCTAGATGTTCATGTACATATCTCTGTATTTATTTTATTACTAGCGGACGCCTTGCGGTTTCTGCCGCGTAGTTCCCGTTCCCGTGTGATACAGGGAAAAAAAAGCCTATGTCACCCGGGGTTAGTGAAGCTTGACAAAGATGAAAGATTTTTTCAAATCCGTCCAGTAGTTTCGGAGCCTATTCAATACAAACAAACAATCAAATATAGATTAATTGCCTGCATTGTCCCACTGCAGGGCAAAGGCCTCCCTACTCTATCTCCACCTATCTCTGTCAGTCACTGTAAGAGGCCAATCTTTTTCGAAGGAGTATAACTCTTCTCCCGACAAGGTCTACCATGTTGTTGCTTGCCATTTTGTAGAGTCCAATTTGTGATTAGTTTGTCCCACATATCCAAGCCCCATTCCTATTTCAAATTGGCAGCTTTTCGAATGTATTCAGTTATGGAAGTTTTGGAACAGATTGTGTTATTTCTAGTCCAGTCTGTCAATTTGATATAATATATTTCTTACAAACAAATTAAAAGCAAACTTACCAAATCACACTTATTCAAAATCCTCTTGAAAAATTTAGATTCCAACATGACCTCATTGTTTGTTATCCCTCTCTTACAAAGCTCGTGGAGGATAAGGTTGAGTGAGGAGGCAAATGCGGCTCCTCGGAATAGCTTTAGAGCATTGTATGATTGACGTTCACAGATGTGACATACAGTCAGAAGCTGAAATTACAATTTATAGATTATATTAAACTCTTTAACCCGGCACAGGAAGGGGACCCATGATGGCAGGTTTCACAAATACGGGATATTGGCTTTTGAAAAGTTAAAAGTCCATTCCAACTTTTAAAGGATTAATCTTCATTAGCAAGTGCTTAATTTATACACTTATGAAATATGTTTACACCATATGATTGGGAGGCGGAACCAAAATTGCAAGAAAGTAGGTACACAGTACAAATTTGGCCAGTGTTTTTTTCCTTCTATATAACTAATTGTACCATCTACCCCCCCCCCCCCCTCCCCATCCAGAATTACGAAAACCCTCTCTGAATGATCCAGGGTATGCCCATGTCTTTAGGTGATTGCCTCTCATTAATTTATATAATTTTTTTTCAAGTGTCTTATAGGACTTCCTGATCGAAATCAGGCATTAGGTGCTGTATCCTCAAGATGACCTGTTTATTAATTTTGTATTAAAGCAGCAGTAGCCTAATGGCTAAGGCATTGGACTCGCAATTGTGAAATTGCGGGTTCAAATCCTCCCCAACATACTACTGATGTGAAAAAAAAAATAAATATTGTCTGATGGTATTGCTCTGGCACTTTTCAAAATTCCATAAGCATTCAACTGGAATAGGTACCAAATTTTAGGACTTTAGCTTTGTTTTTCTTACAAATTGGTTTAATAATAAGTTGATAGACCTTCTTTCACCAACTGAGGAGTAAGTAAACCCGAGTGAATTGAAAAATAAAGTATTTAAACGACAGAAATAGAAAGGAATACATACGTTGGTATTTGTACTCATTTTTATAGCATGCATGAAGCTTTTGAAGCTTTTGGGAGCTACAAGACGTCGTTCATCGCTTGTTCTTAAGCATATGTAACAGTATGGTTTACGAGCACATACTATTTTGGTAAAAATATCCAATAACTCTGGGACTAAGCACGGTTCCATTTTACCAGTTTTTGTTTATCAATCTTCATTCAATATGACAGACAAACTGTTTTTTGAGACTTTGCTTCAGTTCTGGTATGTTGTAAGAAAGTTAACTGCGATATTTAGCGCCGTAAACTATTTATTTTTTAGTTAAAAATTGTAAATAAGGACATGAGTACATGACTACTGACAGATTTGACAGTTGTGAAAATGTGAATAGTATGATCCATAGATTATATACATAAACTGGTGGTATGATCTATGGTTGTATACATAGACATTGACTTATAGACCATGACTGCGCCATAACCTCACAAAATTGTTCACCCTCTAGAAAGAGACAACGCTACTTTGTGGACCTTAGATTTATTACATACTTTTAACGAAAGACGTGACGTCATCAAGAAGATAGACAAGGATAGTTAAATACGTTGCCAATGAAAAAGAAAAGGATGAAAACTTTTTTGTCCTTTTCATCGTAGCCGATTTTTTTCTGTTTGGCCCACTGTGGCAACAATGAAACTGTGCCAAACATGTTAACGCGAGCTAAGTTAATTGTTTGTATACTTAGGCAAAGGACTCTTTAAAAATAGTGTTATTTAAGTGTGAGGAATATGGGTGGCTGCAGCATCTTAGGTTGTAAGAGCCGCAGTGAAAGGAAAACCAAAGGAAACACATTTCATTCGCAAGTATTACAATCTAGTGCTTATTTTACATTGAATAGAATAGAATATATTTTTATTTTCAATTTGTTTTTTGTGCGATTTGAATTGCGATGAGTTAAAAATATTTTATTGCAACAGAATATGTACATCGAGTATTATGCTTTGAAGTGGTCCTCTGATTGAATAAATATGATAATATTGCAATTTTAATTGCTAGTGATGCGCACTTTCAGTGGGTTCAATTTTCCCCAATCCTAGTCTATAATGTTTTAATTCTAAATCCTAGTCTATAATGAGCGACAACTTAAATTGGATTTGAATAAATATCTCTATAATTTACTTATACAAGAAGAATATATATGGATTTAAAAAGCTTAGTGGAGATAAGACTTACCTGCTAAGGTTTTTTTACTGAAAACTATACCTACCTACTTAAATTGAGGATTACGTTGTCGTTACATAATTGACAAAATCTCTTCTTTGTTTTTGTAATTGTAATGGGAAATTAGGAGGTCTCACTCACTGGAATTTCTTGTGCTTCAACATAAATAAACCAATTACGGGAACTTTTATTTAAGTTAAAACTCAATGAAACTGTATCACTCACTGTGGCTACATGTACTTCAAAAACTGTGCTATTGTTTATTTATTTGGCAATCACTGATAATAAACCTGTTTTTCCTTTTAGGGTCCCTTTTAATTCAGAAACATAAATTAGTGTTATTATTATTATTTATGAAATTTATAAAACAAACAAACCGTGAAAATAATATAATTTTGAAAAATAATGTTTTTTTTTTTTAATTTATAGTTTTTTAATTTAAGCTAAGTACATATCAAAGAAATACTTTGCGAAGGCTGACAGAACGACTTTAGCCGCCAGTCGTTCGTCAGAACTGGTTCTGGTTGGTAGTCGAAATAGTATAAACAACTATTCACTTTATGTACCTACTATAATACAATTACGTAGTCCGTTCGTGACATTTCTGAAAACTTAGCTGCGCATTTTAGTTTATTATTATTATTAAGTTGGAAAAATAAAAATCGTAGTTATTGGCAGTGAGTGGTATTTGACCTAAGCGATTAATTCATATTGGTTAGGTAGGTTAGGTAATAAATATAATTTCAATCGCTCCACCAGCTGCAGGGCCGCCTACGGCAAGCTGAAATCATTGACGTCTCACATTTGACCCAATTGATGATATTACAAAATTATTCTAAATAACAGGTAATGACTTTTTTCTGGCAACACCAAATGTGGAAGCAAGAAAAACATAGGTGGACACGCCAGGTACATTAGTAGTATTTGATCTGAGTTGTGGACAATATAGTGTCAAATTCAGCACAAGTTTTTTTCTCTTTTTATCGCTCTGCAGTCATATTTTTTAAAAAACTAATAACACAGATATTTTAATCTGTAGAATTCTGCAGTACCCACGCACGTACAAATAAATCACAAATGGCGAGTGATACCCCTGTGAATGCTTAGCTAATATGTTTGCGGTAACTGCAAAATGACACGACTTTGCACTTTGTTTGTCCGATATTACCGTAACTGCTGAATTAAATTGTGCTCTAGACAATAATAATATGAGTATTTTGATTAAGTTATTTGATTTAGTGTTAAGGATTTAGCTAGTAACGAACAAGGGCCGTCCCGATACTCTTTGAAAGGGTTTATTACCACAGTTTTCTCAATTACGATCTTACCTAAACGTACAACTTCATTTAAAACTGTTTATTTTTAGTTTAAGCCTAAGAGCATGTAAAATAGTTTTTATACAGCGCCATCTGCTGGCCATAGTTTAATTTACAGATTAATATTCTTATCAATTAATTACATAGGTATTTAAACAAATTGCTAATCTACATTTCATCACACTGCAATTAGCTTTTGAATTATTTTAAAATATTTTATATTTATTTATCCAACTTTCACACTTTAATGTTGTTTCTGTTAAAAATACCGCGGTATTCGCAACCCATATATAATACCGCAATATGATATAATAATATGATATAATTGTAAGCATTAATAAACTTTCGATTTGTACACATTATGAAAATGTATATATTACAGGTCTTAATCAAGTGAATAATTTAAGGTAAAATACCTTGTTTATTGCCCGACGTTTCGACAGTATTGCAACGGCCGTGGTCACGGGTAGACGCATTTAAAAAAGGTATAACATGATTGAGACTGTAATGCTAAAAAGTCAATTATCAACTAAGTATTTATTTTTCAATTTTTAATACTTGGCAATAACTGCAATAAAAGTTAATTGTTACATCGCTTACATCTTACAACATCTGAAAAGTATTAAAAAAAAACACGCCTGGGCAAAAAACATGCAAACAGGATCCCTTACCTACATATGTAATAACATGCTGTCAGAGGCACAATACTAAGTCCATAGAGATGCATTATTGCTTCCGATTAAGACTGTTTGCATCTTTTTTGTGCAGGCGGTTTTTTTTTATTTTTTTTTATTGTACTAAGTTCTTAGGGGCAAAAGTATCTTCGTATTTTAAATGTATTGTTAGTAATCAAACCTCTTTGGTTGTACTGAATGTAGCTGGCTGGTTTTAATATCATTAAATGTTGACATTCTGAAACAATAAATAAATAAAAACTAGTTCCCGCCCTTTTTCAATGGTTTTTCAAGCAAGTACAATAAAATGAATTTATGTAATAAAGAAATTCGGTACATTTTAAAGTTTTATTATAAGGTAAAAATGCGACAAACGCCGCGAATAAAATTTGTGCGGTTTAGGGACCTAATGCGGTATCAATACGCGTAGCAGAATTGTGGTTAAAGCGTTTCAAGTCTGGAAATTGTAGTGTGAAGGATGAGGCTCGTTCTGGACCCTAAAGAAAGCGCTCTGACCCTGTCACGGATAAAATCAGTGCCATCTTTGAAAAAAGTGGAGCAAGATCCACATATTAGTAGTTACGATATTGCTGAAGAACTGGATGTTGATCACAAAACAGTTTTACGTCATTTACAAAAGTCTGGGTACAAGAAAAAAACTGATATGTCTTGATATTTTGGTACCACATGATCTCACTGAGAGAAACTTAATGCAACGTGTTTCCATTTGCGATTTTTTGTTGAAACGTAACAATTACGACCTATTTCTTAAACGGTTGATTACGGGTGATGAAAAATGGGTCACTTATGATAAGTACTGTCTGAAAAACATCGTGGTCGAAGCATGGAAAAGCCCCACAGACCGTGGCAAAGACCGGCCTGGCTCGGAACAAAGTGATGTTGTGTGTATATTGGGATTGGAAAAGGAATAATTCACTGAGCTTATGCCGCTGGGTAAAATTATCGATTCTGACCTCAACCGTTAGCAACTGAGGAGGTTATAGGATGCCATTGAGAAATTCCAGCCGGAGCTGGTGAACACGAAGGGCGTGGTGTTCCATCATGACAACACCAGACCGCACTCATCTATACTATAGCCACTCAGCAAAAATTGAGAAAGCTTGGCTGGGATGTGTTGATGCATCCTCCGTGGGCCTGTTCTTGCTTCATCAGATTTCCACCTGTTTCAGTCATTTCAAAACTTTTTAGGAAGAATAAAGTTAACCTCAAAAGAACACTGAAGAGTTAGATATATTTCGGGACTTAATCGCGTGAATTGCACCGATCGTGGTCACGGGTCGACTGGTGACCACGATCGGTGCAATTCGATCGAAACGTCGGGTAATTAAAAGGTTCGCACCTTTAAATAATTCACGCGATTAAATCCCGAAATATATCTAATATGTATAAAAATCGCGAAAGTTTAAAAACAATAACACTGAAAAGTACCTGTCAGATTTTTTTGATCAAAAATATCAAAAATTTTACAGCATTGGGGTCATGGTCACCCACAACATGGCAAGTCCAGACATACCTATAATATTGAAATTAATTAAATTAGTTTTACTACACCATGGTTTCTTTCCTCTCTCTGGTTGGTGTTCCTACTCATAATTGGTACACCATAGAAAAAACTTGGCACGTAAGAAGAAAGAATGAAAGAAAGTAAAGTTGTAAACTGACTGCCTCTGTGGCGCGGTGGGAGTGTATCCGACTGCTACGCAAGAAGAGGTCGTGGGTTCGATCCCCACCCAGGATAAAGCTTTGTGTGATAAGCACAATGGTTTATTCTGTGTCTGGGTGTTATTTATCTATAATATGTATGTATTTAGAAATATATAAGTATGTTTATCAGTAGTCCAGTTTCCATAGTACAAACTCTGCTTAGTTTGGGATCAGGTAGCGTTTGTGAGGTGTCCCAAGATATTATTATAAAGTTATTCATTCGTCGAGTTAACGGACATATATACTACTATTTACTAGTAGTACATGGGCGTCGTACCGCCAGAATATCATTCAGAGAGGTACGAAAACTTTTGCGGTCCAAGATTATAAGGGATGTGCAAAACTTTTCGATGCAAGATTTTCCGTGTAGTGAAGGATGTTGATACATGCATGGGCGTACCCAGGGGGGATGGGCAAGGGGGGGTTAGTAAAGGACAGATAAAATATTGATATTAACATATTGCGGGTATGAACTACAGAAAAGCATGGGCGATGTTTTATTCTGTGACTGGGTGATTAATCTATAATATGTATGCATTATTTTTTTTTTTTTGAAATTATAAATTATTTATTAAATCATATGTACTAATTACAAACATACTTAATATATATTTCTTACAACTAACTAATTATTTACATATATTTACAAACTAACAAAACCAAGTAAATAAAAAAAGGCAAGACCCGTTTACGCGTCGAAATATTCTTCCCCATCGATGTCGACTGGTAACGTACCCAGAAGGCTGGCAGCATTGCCACGTTGAATAGCAATGCTTATTCTTTGTGCAAAGAAAAACCCAGCCCTCGGGTCACGTGAAGAACTGATAAGCCGATTTGAAATTTCCTTAAAAAGAAGTCGGGCACTTGGACCCCACGGACCCAGCGTCTCGACCCCAAACGGCTCAAATATATAATCTTCAATTAGATTTACATATTTGCGACGTTGTCCCGATTCTAATTTTTTTTTTTCTAACTGGCCTAAAAATTTGCCCAACTTAAAAATCCACTCCGCAACTTTTAAAACCAGTTATCTGGCTGGGCAGGTACGGTTCTGGAGGGGACATTTATGACCATTCACCTTGACGCTTATTTCAATTCTCTTTTTTGTTTCTCATTTACTTTTTCTCAGCTTTTGAAATCAAACTTTTAGAACATAGTTACGACGAAGACAAATAGTTCGCAATGTTAAGGTTTAATGCGAGAGGTGGATCGAATCCTCCACCCACCTACCACAGTACCCTACCTACCCTACCTTGCTCCTCCTAGAACCATACCTGGCAGAACGAACCGGCCCTCGAGGCAATGACTGGAGGCGTCAAACGCGCTTCAACACGATTTTCTTAAACACATTAAATGTTTTGGAGGCGGTTGAAGATAAATAGACTGGATATAGGCTTCATTCAATCGCTTCTGTCTCAGCCAGCTTCAGAGACTGCCAAAAAGTTATGTCAATTAATAAGAGTATTACATTTCTAATTTAACATTTAATATAACTTGTACTCAAATAGTTTATAAATACATATTACGTTTAAGAAAATTGTAAAAAAGGTACGATGGGGTTGACATATCTTTCTAGATAAAACCCCCTAAATAATAAAGGAAAAAAAAAAAAAATGTTTGGTGTACGCAGTATGTAGGTACCTACCTCGGTCACAGCCTGGCAAGAGATAATTTCTTTATCTGTTTTTGTACTTTTGCTCTGCCTATTCGCGCAGTGGGCACAATTTCGCGCCACCCGCCCCTGCAATGGCGTTTTAGTATAGTAGGGGTTTAAATGCGAATACGAACTCCTCTTGACTCCCGGCCTCACATAGCTCCTTCGTTTCTAACAGTTTTATCCACGAACCACTTGAGAACAATTGAACAGAATTTGGTAACACTGATTTAAAATTACGCGGAAAAAACCAGGGGAAATATTGTTTGTATGTCTGTAAATTAGAATAACATAGGCTATTTTAAAGTACACCACGCTATGATGGGTAAGAGATAAATAGGAATAATGGAGGAACGCTGGGTGGCTACGATACGATACTGTGGCCTTTTAAAAATATAATAATACCTACTAGCTTCCGTCCGCGTCAAGTTTGGACTGCCATTTCACCCCTTTAAAGATTTTTTTTAATACTAATAATGACAATGTAATGCGTAATCGCATCTCTAAATCTCTCTCTCTTAATCCGGTCAAGTTACGTTGATCCTACTGTAGTGATTTTTCTATCTACTCGTATATTAATTAATTTATTATGATTGTTCTAAAAACAAACTCGCCAAGTCTTTATACTCTATTTAAAATTCCGATGATGTCTAAAGTTCGTGAACTTTGTTCGGTGATGGCAGTTTAGCATTACTTTTTTGAAATGTACGTAGCGTAAGTTTGGAAGACACATTTTGCTTAAAAAGATTAGGTATCGTTTGCAAAATGTTTTTTGAAAGAAAGTTAAGTGAAACGGGCAAAAACTCTAACGAACCTTTGAACGCGATAATCTCAGAAACTACTGATTGGAATTGAAGTATATATTTTACTGTTGAATAGCCCATTTATCGAAGAAGGCTATAAGCTATATAACATCTCGTTACGACCAATAGGAGCGGAGCAGCAATGAAAAATGTTGCAAAAATGGGGAAAATTTACACAGACGAAGTTGTGCAAGTCAGCTAATATCATCATTTAAGTATATTTTTTTAATATATATAGTTGCATCGTATTACATACGTACATCTACTTACCTATGTAATACGATGCAACAGTGAGTGATGGAGGAATAAACAGTGATGCACAAAAAGAGAGAGCGGCGGTATCCTAATGGCTAAGGTTCGCAATCGTGAGGTCGTGGGTTCCAATCCTGACCATTATACTACCGACGTAAACCCACTCCTAACACAAGCCATAGAGCTTAGCTGGAGGGGTTGACAGGATTGCTAGTAACGTGGGACTGCAATTCCGCATTGATGGTTATCTTTTTAAAAAAAAGAAAAAAAAATCTTAACATAGTAAGAAAGTCCGAAAAATAAAAAGGCATGAAGAATCAAATTTCGCCTCAGCCCATGGTGCTGCGGTGGGAGTGACTGCTGCGCAAGAGGCCCTGGGTTCGTTTTCCACACGCGACACCACTTTGTATGATCCACAAATAGTTATTTCGAGTCTATGTGTACTTTGTGTCAGTGAATTGTATTTTTGAAAAACCTGCCACAACACAGGGCTTGTACCACTACACGCACACTGATACTGCGGGAGTTGTCTTTTTTTATTAAGCTAAATCTTTTTTATGTGTTTGACGTGTATGTATGTAGGTACTAGCTGTCCCGCGCAACTTCGTCTGCGTCAATTTTCTCCTTTTTTGCAACATTTCTCATTGTTGTTCCGCTCCTATTGGTTGTAGCGTGATGTTATATAGCCTATAGCCTTCTTCGATAAATGGGCTATCCAACAGTGAATGAATTTTTCAATTCGGATCAGAAGTTCCTCAGATTACCGCGTTTAAACAAACAAACTCTTAAGCTTCATAATATCAGTATACAAGTAGATGTGTGTTCCTTTGTGGCACTATATAGAACAAACGTGTGGGCCGACTTTGATGATTCGTATTAATCTTGCGAGTGTCACTAAAGACACGATAGCAATCAAAATTCAAAATGGCGACCGCCAGACGCGTTATTGTGATAAAGAAAGAAAAAATGTGTGGCACTCGGGGACTGCCGCGGTAAAGCTATTGCATAGCATTTTTTATGCAATTATAATTATTTATTATTTTTTTATTTACGCAGTTTTTTTTTCTTTACATTTCGGAGCAGCTCGTCTCGATCCGTGCTTCGCTTCGTACAGTCGTACCATATACATATACGTTATGCGAGCGCTCGGCCGAGCAACATGGTACGCGGAGTGGGGGGTGTTAGGTTTTATTTTCGTTACTGAATTTCTTGATTCGGTCGCCGCGCTCAAAGCCCGCGATAAAAGCTATGCAACAGCTTAAAAATATACTATGTCATATGGGGTTCTTAAATAATTTTTCACTTAAAATAACCGTTTAGGATATAAAGCGATTTACAGTTGTTGTCAACTATTTTAACTCCAATTTTCGGTAGTAACAGTTATTACGTTACGTTACGTCTTACAACTAATGCGCTTATTTATTACACTACACTAAATCAGGGACTCTAAATCCTTAAAAAGAGCAGTGTAATAGGAGATAGGACCCTAATTCTCTAACAAATTTTCAAGGCTACCTCGATTTAGGGCCCTGATTCAGGGTAGTGTAATAGCCATTTAAGCACTAAAAAGTGTTAAATAAAATAATAAATTTAAAAATCAAAAAACCCGGCTGCTTAAAGTCGGATGCATTTATGCATCCCAGTGAACTTACTAAAATGCCTCCGATTGCATGATTTAAGGTTATCTTGTTTCAATATTTTTTTTAAGCAGGGTTTTTTTAAGATCTTGTTTCTTTAAGCGGAAGCCTGAGGTACAGGTCAGCTTAAATAAACAAAATCCCAGCAACAAGACAACTCATAAACTTACCTATTACCTATTTACCTATTTCTAAATACATATATATTAAATCTCCGCAGATTATTAAACATCACGAGGCGTGATAGGTTAAAAAACGAGAGAGTGTTGCAAATTGCACAGCTTCCCAGCATTACCGCAATGCATAAACAGCGAAGATTGCGTAGGCTATGGCACGTGCATCGAATAGATGCCACTCGTTTACCAAGACGTGCCCTATTGAGCGAAGTTGCTTTCGCCAAGAGAAGGGTGAGAAGACTACAGACTCGTAGTCACACCACATTATCACACCATTATGATAAACGGTATTTTTTTTTCTCGTTTGTCACACTACTGATTACACCATGTATACCGTAATTGCTAGTGCAGTGCCAACATAATAAAGTCGGTTTACCGACAAGTAATGCAACTGATTATGTAACTTAGTCGCACTTGCTTGTGCTGCCTTGCCCGTATTTGTTCATAAAAACGTGTTACACCTAATTTAGTATATAAGCTAATACATTGGCTAATACGTAATTTAAAGTTTTTCTTTAATACATATAACAAAGTAGTTTAACTCGGACAGTTACGACTAGTTCGGAAATAAATACATTACATGGTGTGTAAAAATCAGTAGTGTGACAAACGAGAAAAAAATACCGTTTGTCATACTGGTGTGATAATGTGGGGTGACTACGAGTAGGTAGGGGGAAGACCCATGTTGTGTTACAAGGACTGCACAACACGCGACATGGTGTCTTTTGAAATTGACCCCACGGAACGAGAGGATCTAGCTGACGATCGTAACAAATGGAGAAGTCTCTGGCTGAAGGGTACAAAACCCATGATAGCTACTGGTTCCAGACTTTAGCCGAAAAGAGACACAGGAGTACAAGGCGCACTTCACCAACCGCCACCAAACCTTCGGTTCAGGTGCCTTTTCTGCGGACGTTGCTGTCGCTCCCGCATTGGAGTTTATTATTTTAACCATTTAGATAGCAAGTGGGGGTGGTGGGGGGACTTAATATTTCACAAACGGATTCCTAAACCGAAAAATGATCTTCATACCCCGTTTCGTAAAACGTTTTTAAAACAAATATCTAATTATATCCCACACGATGGGGTAGGTGAGAAAAAAAAACCGAAAAATGATCTTCATACCCCGATTCGTAAAACGTTTTTAAAACAAATATCTAATTATACCCCACACGATGGGGTAGGTGAGAAAAAAAACCACATCCCCACTTTAGATATTGGGGAGGTACCCTAAAAAAAAAATGTTTTTGCACTTCGCCGGCGTAAGTAATATGTGTATCAATGCAAACTTACAGCCTACTAGCACGAACAGTCTCTGAGCTAAGCTGCGGACGGGCGGACGGATGGACGTGGCGAAACTATAAGGGTTTCACAAACATGACAATTTAAAAAATTACAATGACAACGACATGACACTTAAAAAGTATTTTTTCTGACAGATAAACAATTAAAAAGTTATCTCTCAGAAAAAGATTTGATTCGATCTTACTGACATAAAAATAAGAAAATATGAAATAATAATATTAAAAAACAAATAAAAAAACCAAAATCAAAAATTCAAATAAATTATCGTTGCTCAGACTGGGGTCTCTGGTTTCTGGACCGCCCGATTTCCCACCTGCGCTTTAATAACATTGTAGATGGTGGCGAAATTTACCTTCGTATTCTAATTATATTGTAGCAGTTTTTCATTGCTCTCCATCCGTCTTACGAAATTTCGATCAGGTCACGTGATCCTGACGCGAGTTTAACATTTTTTTCCCATCCCAAAAAAGTGCACAACGCCGCTAAAGAAGTTTTATAAAGAAAAATAATCACGCTCAGCAGACAAAGATTAATCTTGGTCTGGAATCTAACCCCCGACCTCTGGCTTTGCTATCTGGGTCAATAACTACTAGACCAGCATGCCCTAAACATTGTGAAAACGATCAAAATCGTGTTAATTCTAGATTTTTTCTCAACCTTGGTTTCATTTTGACTTCAACATACCCATTAAGGATATCTGTAAGTACGGGCATAATTTTGATGACGGTTCATAAAAAAGATTTAAGGTTTGAAGCGTCAAAATGAGGGGTTATTTTACCGTTTTAACCAAAATGCGTGATGCCAAATAAAATATTATTTTTGTCACGTACGAGTACGCCCAGTCAATTGTCGCCCTCCACAATATAAAAACAAAATCTTCTTTATATAAGCATAGAGTTGGTAATGTTACGTAATTTATTATATAAAATGTGCAACAACAAAAATATGTTTGATTTGGGATCGCGAAGGATTGTCTTAATGCGATTTTAGGGTTCCGTAGCCAAAATGGCTAAAACGGAACCCTTTTAGTTTCGTTATGTTCGTCCGTCTGGCTGTATGTCCGTCGGTATGTCACAGGCTCTCCTCAAAAACTACACGATGAATATTGATGAAATTTAGAGCATAGGTGTGTTGTATAAGCCGCTACTTAGTTTAATATAAAATATAAAAATTTGAAGTCAAGACTCGCTTCTGTTTGGCTACGGAAATCTCGGGTTCGATTCCTGAGTCTGGACTTCAAATTTTTCTATCTTTCAAAAATGCAATTATTGTATTTGTAATTGGCATCAAATGCCTATAAAAATTACCTCAATAGTCATTAACATTTTAAGGTTTCTAACTTTTTTTTGATTATGGAATTATTTTTTCAAATATCGTTTTATCTTTAGAACCGTGTGACCAAAAAATATGTATATGTATTAATATAGTAGCTCTGTCTGTCTGTTAGTTACGTTTTTATGCTTAAACCGCTAAACCGATCTAGATGAGATTTGGTAAGGAGATAATTTGTTTCCCGAGGAAGGACATAGGTTAGTGTTATTGCGATAACCGACATTCATATGAACGGAGCCGCGGCCTACATATTTAACAGTATAAAAAAAAAGCAACTCCGCGACGCTAAGGCACCTGTCCGACCAACGAGAAAAAGAGAAGCGAGTAGCGATTTATTGCTCAAGAAATGTACATACTTACGAGTATGTAGATCCCGTGTAAACAAAAGAGATACAGATATTAAAAGTTGATCGCTGAGTGTTCCCACTGCGCGAGTACTCGCTCTATACTGCATCTCTTTTGTTTACACGGACGGGATCTACAAAATACATCTGTTGTACGTTTCTTGAGCGATAAATCGCTACTCGCTTCTCGCTCATTGTCATTGGTGGGACAGGTGCTTAAAGAGGGGTACCTACAGGTACCTACCTAGACTTGGCTAGGTAATGTGTTTATCTTTCTCTTTTGTTATTTGAGATGATACCAATTTAGCTGATATGTGGAAGGCAAGGTGTTAAGTCTCTCCAATACAAAGGGGGGGATTCTCCGACCAAGCGAGGTAATCGTCAGCCGATCGTGAGCCCAACGATTAACTTTGGGAACTTGTATATAAGTTAGCAACTGTGAAAACTTCTACAGTTAATCTATACTAATATTATAAAGCTGAAGAGTTTGTTTAAACGCGATAATCTCAGGAACTAATGGCCGGAATTGAAAAAATATTTTACTGTTGGATAGCCCATTTATCGAGGGAGGCTATTAATTATACGCTACGAAGAATAGGAGCGGAGCAGCCATGAAAAATGTTGCAAAAACGGGAAAAATATACGTAGACGAAGTGCGTATATTTTTCGACGCACGGGACACCAAGTGTTTATATACAGAAGGAGTACAGAATGCTAATATTTTTTAAATATTTTTTTATTATAATTAAAAAAAATCGGACAACCTACAAGACACCTTTTTACCAAATTTTATCAAGATTCATTGAGTAGTCTTTGAGTAAAATGTCTGTGACATTCGGACGGACATGTCGAAACTATAAGGGTTCTGTATTTGCTATGAAACGTTATCACGTCAATAACCATTAGATAGGTACACATGCTACCGCAAATTAAAAAAAAAAACATCACATAGGTACACTACTGGTTTTTGCTCTTATTGTCAAACAGAATTGGGTATTTCACTACTACTAAAATAAAATATTTTATGCTAACCACGTAACAATATATCATAAAGTGTTCTGAAAAAATATGTTCATATATAATTTAACGTGTTTATAAATTTTTCATCATAAAAAGAAACATTAAAAGTTAATAATTTGACCATAGAAAACGTGACGTCACATGCTTGCATTTCATACAAACTTGTACGGAATGAGTCATATTAGACGTTTCTTAAAAAGCCAAAGATCCTATTTGGTATTTGGCTACTAATAAAATAACATAATATTATACTAACCATGCAATAATATACATGTCATACCAAAAGTGTTACAAAAAATATCATCGTCTATAAATTAACGTATACCTATGTTCGTAAACTTTCGCGATTTGTACACATTATAGAATTTCTTCATTAGTATTTTTTTTCATTAGTCTACCCGTGACCACAGCCGTTGCAATACGGTCGAAACGTCGGGCAATAAACAAAGGTATTTAGCCTTAAAATAAAATATTTACGCGATTATGACCCGTCGTAGCTTATAAAATTCTATAATGTTTAAATTAATATGTTTCTAAACACAATAAACGTGACGTCACGTGCTTGTATTTCATACAAACTTGTACGGAGCGGGCCGTTTTTGCCGTTTCATAAAAAAGATGCTGTTTGACTTCAGCGAAATACCCTACTAGCTTAAGAGATAAAGTTTCGTATAATAAGGTATTAATTTATAAAAATAATTAACTGTTGTCTAAATTAGACCATTAGGCTTACCTAAATGTTTAATATAACACATCCGCTAAAATACTCTTTTAATATAGCCAGCAAGCCATAGATGCTTATTAAATCAAAGGTGAACCGGTATTGTCCTAACTATCTCGAGTAAAATAAAAATTCACGGCATTTTTCTAAAAAGAACATCGTTGAAACAGTTTTTGATACTATTAGGTATAGTTTAATTCAGAAAATTGCATAATAACAACTTAAATTGGAAGTTGGGAAGACCTTTGGTGTGGGGTGCAACCTGCGTCGACACCCTAGCGCCTTCCCATCTTCCAAACACTGTGCCTGCGGTGCTGCTGCATCTGCGGAGACTCTCAAATGTCGCAAATATAGTAATCTAGTCGGGGATTACATATTTGAGTCGTCTGGGGTTGAGACGCTAGGGCCATGGGGTCCAAGTGCTCGCCTCTTATTCAAAGATATTTCCCAGCGTCTTATCAGTGCATCTCGTGACCAGAAGGCTGGCCTTTTCTTTGCTCAGAGAATAAGCATTGCCATACTACATGGCAATGCTGCCAGCCTTCTGGGCACTATACCGGATGACATCGATGGGGAAAATCTTTGACGCCTAAACTGGTTGTGACTCCCTTTTTATGTAATCATTTTTTTTTTGTAGTTTATTAGGTAGGTTGTAAATAATGTTAATAGTTTGTATATAATTAGTTCGTAGGGTAATCTAGCTTCACTACATAGTATAAAACAAAGTCGCTTTCTCTGTCCCTATATCCCTATGTATGCTTAAATCTTTAAAACTACGCAACGGATTTTGATGCGGTTTTTTTAATAGATAGAGTGATTGAAGAGGAAGGTTTATATGTATAATAACATCCATATATTTTATACCCGTGCGAAGCCGGAGCGGGCCGCTAGTAATGTATATTGTAAATTTCCAATTTAATAAAGCATGAGCAATCAAAAAAAGTAAATAACCTGTAATTTAAGTAATTTATATAGTTCTTTATTAGTGATATTTTCTCCAATTTTATCCAGAAAGCTCACAACGAAAGAGATCCGCTTACATACACTATACTTACGGAATTCTGAAAATAAGGATTCGGAGACTGTATTGACGATTTATTATGATTATTTTCTAAATATTTAAAGAAGGGACGATGGCGACTCTAAGGGTACTGCATATATCAGGGAAACATACATTTGTCAACGTCTTAATACGTGTTAAGGGGGAGACCCGACGAGCTTTGAGCGAAGTCACTGTGAACCGCTGACTTCTTATTGTTGAGTTTATAAATCACACAAATATTAAAAAGGCGAAAGTTTGTGAGTATATAAGTGTGCATGTTTGTTAATTCTTCACGCCTAAACGGCTGGAGCGATTTTAATAAAATTTGGTGTAGAGTTAGCTGACACCCTGGATTAACACATAGGCTAAATAACCGCGGGTAACACCGCGGAGCACAGCTAGTAAACAATAAAAGTATAAGTATTTTATTACAAGTTAGTGTGAAAATAGGTACAAAAAATGGGCATGAGCATGTCGGACCATGCCCAGGGTAGGGTTCCGCAGCCGTTATTATAAATAAATGCACTACATATTATGAAAAATCCGATTTGAATAATGGCATCAGCAGAAGAGCGTATGTTCATGGCACTTCGCAGTTTTTAGCAATAACTCAACGACGGTATATCCGATCATGTCGAAAATAATTTTAGTTTAAAGTATTTTTTAAGCGCTACCTTTGTAATTTTTTTCATATATTTAACACAATTGGAGACACAATTTAGGTAACTTTCGGAGCGATTTTTTCCAAAAATATTCCCTAAATCAAAATAGTTTATTAAAAACCTTATAATATTTTAAAAAGACCTGTCTAATGATGTGCCACACAAAGATTTCTCAAAAAAGTCCCCCCCCCCCTAAAAATACTGCAAGACACCTTTTGAAAAAAATCAAAACCGACTTCCAAAATAAATGTTGTGCCAGGAAATGTAGTTTTATGAGGAGTTCACCTGATACTAGACTATACATGATTTGATGGAGGCGAAATATCAGCTATCCAATACGGCACTCTGATCGCTACCAGCAATATTTATTACTGAATAGTTTCGTTAGTCATTTGTGGTCTTCATCATCAGTTTCCATTTATTTCAATGGTGCTTTTTATTACCCGACTGTAAAGAAGGGTTATGTTTTTCGCGCGTATCTTGTATGTATGTATATATGTATGTGAACGGATTTGTACAATTCACACGTCGTCGTTAGATTCGTCTTAATTGCCCAAGTGTTCTTAGATAGGTGTAAGGTGGTAAAAAAATAAACATGGCGGCTATGAGATGTCAAAACAAAGATACTGCAAAATGGGTATCAAATTAGAGCTCATCTTAAGCATTTCAAAAAGGTATAACATAAATATGACTGTTATACTAAAAAAGTTAGTTAGCAACCATTGTTTTTTCAATTTTTAAAACTTGACAATAGCTGTGATAAAAGTAAGTTGCTACATCGGTTACATCCTACAACTACTAAAAAGCATTAAATAAAAAAATAAATTATAAAAATAAAAAAACCCGCCTGTACAAAAATGATGGAAACAAGAAAATTGAAATTGTATAATTATGTAGGGGACTACATAATTATACAATTTCATGCAGTCGGAGGCATTAATGAATCTCGATGAAGTCAGGCGGGTTTTTTTATTTTTATAATTTTTTTTTTTTATTAAGCGCAAATGTATGAATTACAACAAAATATACCTAAATTACTATAGGTGTGCCTATTACATTTGAAGAGTTCCCTCGATTTCTCCAAAAAATAATTATTAGATCCTAACTTTGATGACAATGGGACCAATCAGTAAGTATACCCTTTCAAACACAAAAAGAAATTGGTCCAGCCGTCTACGAGTAATCAGGCAACTAACATAAAAAGAATACAGTCGAATTGAGAACCTCTTCCTTTTTGAAGTCGGTTGAGAAGGGTTCCGTTTTTACCATTTTGGTTACGGAACCCTAAAAAATACTGAATACTGTCAGAAATTGGCTGAAATGTCAGCTATGTTGCCACCATTGACGTGGAGACCAGGACTGCGCCAAGACCTCACAAAATTGACCACTCTCTAGAAAGAGACAACGCTACTTTGTGGACAATACCTGTCAAAGGCCGCACGAGTTTTTTCTCCCTTTCACGCTTTGCAGTCAATATTTACTTTTTAATTAAAAGGGATGGCGCAGTCCTGCGGTTCAATTCACGTATTTAAAGCAGTGCAGTTGCAGTTAAGTTTCGATTAAAACGGCCATTTTCGTATTCTTGTAACTTTGGGATTGATCTTAAAAACACTTGCGCACCGTACTAGAATGTCGTTATTGCGCTCTCGAGACGCATACTTGACGCAAGCGTAATTGAGATCGATCCCAAAGTTACAAGAATACAAAAATGGCCATTTTAATCGAAACTTAACTGCAACTGCACTGCTTTAAATACGCGAATTGACCCACTGGTCTAATATGTCAATGGTTGCCACATGCTAAAAAATAAACACAAAATTTGTTGTGCCCTTAATCTATACTAATATTATAAAGCGGAAGAGTTTGTTTGTTTGCTTTGTTTGTTTGTTTGTTTAAACGCGCTAATCTCAGAAACTACTGGTCCGATTTGAAAAAATCTTATTTCGTTGGATAGCCCAATTATCGAGGAAGGCTATAGGCTACATAACATCGCGCTACGACTAATAGGAGCGCAGTAGCGACGTGAAATGTTGCAAAAACGGGGAAAATTTACGCATACGTAGTTGCGCGGGACAGCTAGTCACATATAAGTACTAGGCTCACATGATAACCAAAGAGGTTAGGTACTTACAAACTCAACGTTGTTATCATAATAACCGTGTGAATATTGTATACGACATAAAGTAGTTTACTTGCCAAGTAAAATGGCTACGCAATAATGCACGCAATCAAGTGTTGATTACAAGGGCCCTTTGTCTTAGTAGCTTTCTCCCGCAGCTCCGGCATCTTGGAAGTCCGTTATTGCGATAAAAACTATGCGACCTATTCCCGAGACTTAAACGATATTAAATCTTAATCGATTCAGTGGTTTAATCGTGAAAACGTAACAGTTAGACAGACAGAGCTACACATCATATGACATCTATACTAATAAATAAAGCGGCAGAGTTTGTTTGTTTGTTTAAACGCGCTAATCTCAGGAACTACTGGTCCGATTAAAAAAAATCTTATTTCGTTGGATAGCCCATTTATCGAGGGAGGCTATAGGCTATATAACATCACGCTACGACTAATAGGAGCGGAGGAGCGACGAGAAATGTTGCAAAAACGGGGAAAATTTACGCATACGAAGTTGCGCGGGACAGCTAGTTCATAATAAAAACGAGCTGACCCGCGCAACTTCATTTGCGGAAATTTTCACCGTTTTCGCAACATTTTGCATTGCTGCTCCGCTCTTATTGATCGTAGCGTAATCTTATATAGCCTATAGCCTTCCTCGATAAATGGGCTATCCAACAGTAAAATATATTTTTTTTTCGAACTCGTAGTTCCTGAGATTCTCGCTTTCAAACAAACTCTTCAGCTTTATAATATTAGTAGTAGTAGTAGATAAGATCGGGTATACATACCGTCATTGAGTTATTGCCAAAAAACTGCGTTTCTCAACAAAAGGGCGTAAGTGCCATGAACATACGCTCTTCTGCTGATGCAATTGTTCGGGGCTGCGGAACCCTACATTGAGCATGGTCCATCATGCTCTTGCCCGTTTTTTTATTGCTAGTTTGGATTAAAAATGGGTTATGGTATGTATCTATGGTGTTATACAATGTTATTCTTGGTATAGCGCAAAGTTGGCAATAGTTTGCACAGAATCAGTAACACAATCCAATGGGATAGTTTTTGGACCATACAATATTTTACTATTAATTAATTATTCAATCATTAATTATTTCATTAATCATTCTACAATTTGAAAAGTTGAACGTGACAACGTCATAAGAAAATACTGATGGAATGGTATCATTTTTCAAAAGAAAATTTTAATTTTATTTGTTTGATAGATATTTTGTATGGATATAGAGAAGGAGGTAAATGGAAATCACAATTGAATTGATCAAGTTACATTTACTTGTACACATAAAAATAGATTTGACTGACTCTGTGCCGCGGTGGGAGTGTATCCGACTGCTACGCAAGAGGTCGTGGGTTCGATCCCCACCCAGGATAAAACTTTGTGTGATGAGCACGATGGTCTATTCTGTGTCTGGGTGTTATTTATCTATAATATGTATGTATTTAGAAATATATAATAATAATATCTTGGGACAACTCACACAAAGCTATCTGATCCCAAACTAAGCAGAGCTTGTACTATGGAAACCAGACAACCGATAAACATACTTATATATTTCTAAATACATACATATTATAGATAAATAACACCCAGACACAGAATAAACCATCGTGCTCATCACACAAAGTTTTATCCTGGGTGGGGATCGAACCCACGACCTCTTGCGTAGCAGTCGGATACACTCCCACCGCGCCACAGAGGCAGTCAAAGATGTTTAAATATAAGTATGTTTATCAGTTGTCTGGTTGCCATAGTACAAGCTCTGCTTAGTTTGGAATCAGATGACGTTATGTGAGAAGTCCCAAGATTATTATTATTATATTATTATTAATTATGTCAATTTTTATTTATTTATTTTTACAACGGAACGCCTCAGAGCGAGGTAACGCCTCATTTTTTCTCCATCAAATTATAAGACGTTGTCACGTTAAAAACAACTGTCACTTTCATGGTTGTTTATTACAATGTCATCAATGTTTTCTTAAGACGTTATCACGTTAAATTATCGTCTGTAAACCGACTTTACAGACAACCGTTTTTTTATAATATGATTATATAAAGTACTCGTAAGTCTGAGCTTTGTGCTATACAAAAAATAACCTTGTAATAATATTCTTGAAATACCAAAGTACTAATCACAAATTCCACAGAGTAGATGAAACACAAGTAGCAGTAACACCCTCATAGTTTCGCTTAGTCCGTCCGTCCGTCCGTCCGTCCGTCTGTCCCTAGGTTTAATAAAATCATTATTTAATATGGCCCATGAGTTGGCAGCTTCTTCTAATAAGCTTTGCACTTGGGACTGCCGTCTAACTTAATTTTTTTTTTCAAACTAATCATCATCATTTTATTATGTACTTCTTTAAGGCAATTAAACAACTCCCGCAGTAGGGTACAAGCCCTGTGTCGCGAGGGACTTTACAAACATTCAAGTCACGGATACAAAGTACACCCAGACTCGGACCACACAAAGTGGTGTCCCGTGTGGGAATCGAACACACGACCTCTTGCGTAGCAGTCGGACACACTCCCACTGCGCCACAGAGGCAGTCAATAAAAAAGACAACATATATATTGACGTTTTGATTTGGTTTTATGAAATAAAGTTAATTGAAATTTGAAGAAGTTTCAAACAAAAATTAAGAAACCGTGCATCGTGCGTGACCTAACATGCTCTTGCCCGGTTTTTCTCATTAATCTACTTTAATAATTAAGAAAGAAATGAAAAAAACTTACCTTAATAACCATTATCAAATAGATTGAGATACCAGGAGATCAGAACTAGCAAAGAGTACTTTACTACCTTGTACACGACAGGAATTTTACAAGTGCGACCTATGTTACAATTTAAAGAATTTAAAAAAAGGCCTTGCCAGTTTTTATGTCTGCGTCAACCAATAAAACAACTTTTAAAATGAACACTTTAAAAGTTATTTTAGTATGTATTGGTACTTAAATTATGTACATTTTACGCGATAATAAATTTGATATAAATTTTGGTTTATCAATGGCGTGTCCCACGTTACGCGCCACAACGCATTGTCCTTATATTTGCTGTTTTAAAAACATATAATCCTCCTTATCCAGTTCAAATAAGGTTCATAGTTATTGGTAGGACAGCAAATATAAAATTGGCGAACGTGTGAGGATGCTGCAATCTAAAATATATGTACGCAAGCCAGTAAGCCAGTATATATATTGGCGCGAAACGGAACGGACGAACATGACGTGTAACTAAACGCAGCTTTTTAAAAATCTGTGGCGTAAATAATCTGAGTCAAAAACATTTAAAAAGTTTGTTTACATATAAATGTGTAGGATTAATTTTTGTGTTTAATAATGTTGTTTTATTTATTAATTTTGAATTGTGATTTTAGTGGAAGTGTATTATTCAATAAATTGTGTTGACAGTTAAAAAAAAAATAGTGCATACACACAGGTTTCAAACGTAATTATTTTAAATAAACTTTATGTAAATATGTTTAATGGAAGAAAGTTTTTAGCTATCTATACTAATATTATAAAAAGGAAAGATTTGATTGTTTGTCTGTATTGAATAGGCTCCGAAACTACTGGACGGCGTTGAAAATTTTTTTCATTGTTGTGAAGCTGCACTAACCCCGGGTGACATATGCTATTTTTTATCCCTGTATTCCCACGGAAACGGGAACAACGCGAGTGAAACCGCGAGGCGTCCGCTAGTTAGTTATATTTAAATGACGTTTTTACTCTACTAAGTTGCAATAAAAGAAGGGCTAAGAACAAAGCATTAGCTAAAGTCTTGAGACGCGTCTGTGTGGGCGTATACACTACCACTATGTATCAATGTTTGTAAAATTATAACTCGAAAACAAGGAACGTAGATCAATTTTATTAATTATGGTTTATAAGGTATCTGTTATTTTCCTTTAAGAAGATAGAGTCGTATTTATTTTGATTATGGGGACGTTTAGTTAATACGAAGGTACCTACCAATATTATGAATTCGGAAGTACTCTATCTGTTCACCTTATGACCAGTTTTTTAGTTTCACAGCTAAACTGCTATGCAGATTTTCATGAAATCTGTCGTACCTGATAGCTGACCCGCGCAACTTCGTCTGCGTAAATTTTCCCGTTCTTGCAACATTTTTAATTGCTGCTCCACTCCTATTTGTCGTAGCGTGATGTTATATAGCCTATAGCCTTCCTCGATAAATGGGTTATCCAACAGTAAAATATATTTTTAATTCGGTCCAGTAGTTTCTGAGATTATCGTGTTCAAAGAAACTAATGAATCTATCAGTTTTGACAAAGCTTACTTTGTGATCAAAATAGCGTTAAGGTTGAAATTACTAACTGTCAGTATATAACTACAAGCAAAAATCAACCTTGTAGTTAATGGCATGAAAATGAATTTCAACCGTAGGTTGATAGACCATATTTTGGTTCGACTGCCTCTGTGGCGCGGTGGGAGTGTATCCGACTGCTACGCAAGAGGACGTGGGTTCGTTCCCCACCCAGGATAAAACTTTGTGTGATGACCACGATATATTTCTAAATAAAATGTATGCATTTAGAAATATATAATTAAGTTTATCAGTTGTTTGATATTCATGTTGGTTTTTCATAGTACAAGCTCTGCTTAGTTAGGGATCAGATAGCTTTGTGTGAGCTGTCCCAAGATATTATTATTATTATATATTATAATTATAAGGTCGCTTTGTGATTCTTTCGCGATTCTGCGTTATGTTATATTTGATTTTTATAGTCTATAAAATTTCGACTGCGGTCCCGCTCGGATGTAGCTCGGAGATAGCTACTTGGGTTCCCTAGCCAGATAAACGGGTTGCACTCCGGGGGCGCCGGCAAAAGAAAAAAAAAAATTAAAATCTTTTTTTATAAGTAAAGTACTATCATTAAAGTGGTTATATACAATATTCATCTATTGTACAATCGTATACAAACTTGACAATTTAAAAAATTACAATGTCAACGACAAGACAATTCAATCAAAAATATGAAATATTAGTTGTGCCCCGCCGTGTTACCCGCGATGTATTAGCCTATGTGTTAATCCAGGGTGTCACCTAACGCCATACCAAATTTTATTAAAATCGAACCAGCCGTTTAGACGTGAAGAAGTAACAAACATACACACTCGCATACTCACAAAATTCCACCTTTATAATATTAGTGTGATTAAATGACAAATTAAAAAACAAAAGTCCAAAAAATAAAATAAATATGGGAAGAAATATAATTTGTACTTGAACCGGGGTCTTCTGGTTTCTAGACCGCCCGATTTCCCACTTGTATTCCCATCAATCCACCAATCTTACGGTCACGTGATTCTAACGCGAGTTTAACATTTTATACTCATACTAAAAAAGTGCACAACGCTGATAAAGAAGTTTTCATTTCAAAAACAAGCACAAACAACACATAGTATTGGAGCGAAGAAAATTCCGTGGGAAGCTGAGGCGAACTGCTAGTATTTTATAAAAGAAAACGCTAAAAATTGTCTCTGACTGCTTGTTATTTTTTAAATTTATGTTCTGTATTCTTAGTTTTTAAAACTTTGTTGTTTAAAATTATAATGTAAGGCTTGCTTGTGTTGGGGATTTTCATTTATTCAGGATGCATGTGTATTTATGTGTCTCTCCATTCGATATTGATGCGGTTTTTACTTGACTGCTCAAGAAGGAGGATTTTGTTTATTTCTTTGGCATACTCTTGAGGCTAAATAAAATGGCTTGAAGGATTTTAGCTTGAGACGTATCTTCTTCTTCTTTTTTGAGTTTATGGCAATCTAGCCGTTTTAACGGCTAATTTCTGGCCGTGTCAAGTATTTAAGCGCTTATTACATGCACAAAGTCTCGATTTTAATCAATTATCACGTATTCAAATCATTTTTTACAAGTTAAACTCGGAGCTGTAAAAATAATGGCCGTTTAGTTTGCCGCCATTTTTACAACTCTTGACACGTGTCGTTAGATTCATTTCAGTTGTAAAAGTGACAGTTGTAGGTACAACAAAATTAGAACGACATAAAATGGCGGAGTTTTGGCGCCAAAATTTTTCCGTTACTAATTTTTAGCAGTCGGGATTTTTGTTTTGTAATAATTTAGGTTGTTTTAAAACTTTCTAGATTAATAATATTTTTTTAAGGTTTAGGTATGTTGTGGGTTTTCATTCAAAGTTTCAAGTCAAAAACATTTAAAAAGTTTGTTTACATATAAATGTGTAGGATTAATTTTTGTGTTTAATAATGTTGTTTTATTTATTAATTTTGAATTGTGATTTTAGTGGAAGTGTATTATTCAATAAATTGTGTTGACAGTTAAAAAAAAAATAGTGCATACACACAGGTTTCAAACGTAATTATTTTAAATAAACTTTATGTAAATATGTTTAATGGAAGAAAGTTTTTAGCTATCTATACTAATATTATAAAAAGGAAAGATTTGATTGTTTGTCTGTATTGAATAGGCTCCGAAACTACTGGACGGCGTTGAAAATTTTTTTCATTGTTGTGAAGCTGCACTAACCCCGGGTGACATATGCTATTTTTTATCCCTGTATTCCCACGGAAACGGGAACAACGCGAGTGAAACCGCGAGGCGTCCGCTAGTTAGTTATATTTAAATGACGTTTTTACTCTACTAAGTTGCAATAAAAGAAGGGCTAAGAACAAAGCATTAGCTAAAGTCTTGAGACGCGTCTGTGTGGGCGTATACACTACCACTATGTATCAATGTTTGTAAAATTATAACTCGAAAACAAGGAACGTAGATCAATTTTATTAATTATGGTTTATAAGGTATCTGTTATTTTCCTTTAAGAAGATAGAGTCGTATTTATTTTGATTATGGGGACGTTTAGTTAATACGAAGGTACCTACCAATATTATGAATTCGGAAGTACTCTATCTGTTCACCTTATGACCAGTTTTTTAGTTTCACAGCTAAACTGCTATGCAGATTTTCATGAAATCTGTCGTACCTGATAGCTGACCCGCGCAACTTCGTCTGCGTAAATTTTCCCGTTCTTGCAACATTTTTAATTGCTGCTCCACTCCTATTTGTCGTAGCGTGATGTTATATAGCCTATAGCCTTCCTCGATAAATGGGTTATCCAACAGTAAAATATATTTTTAATTCGGTCCAGTAGTTTCTGAGATTATCGTGTTCAAAGAAACTAATGAATCTATCAGTTTTGACAAAGCTTACTTTGTGATCAAAATAGCGTTAAGGTTGAAATTACTAACTGTCAGTATATAACTACAAGCAAAAATCAACCTTGTAGTTAATGGCATGAAAATGAATTTCAACCGTAGGTTGATAGACCATATTTTGGTTCGACTGCCTCTGTGGCGCGGTGGGAGTGTATCCGACTGCTACGCAAGAGGACGTGGGTTCGTTCCCCACCCAGGATAAAACTTTGTGTGATGACCACGATATATTTCTAAATAAAATGTATGCATTTAGAAATATATAATTAAGTTTATCAGTTGTTTGATATTCATGTTGGTTTTTCATAGTACAAGCTCTGCTTAGTTAGGGATCAGATAGCTTTGTGTGAGCTGTCCCAAGATATTATTATTATTATATATTATAATTATAAGGTCGCTTTGTGATTCTTTCGCGATTCTGCGTTATGTTATATTTGATTTTTATAGTCTATAAAATTTCGACTGCGGTCCCGCTCGGATGTAGCTCGGAGATAGCTACTTGGGTTCCCTAGCCAGATAAACGGGTTGCACTCCGGGGGCGCCGGCAAAAGAAAAAAAAAAATTAAAATCTTTTTTTATAAGTAAAGTACTATCATTAAAGTGGTTATATACAATATTCATCTATTGTACAATCGTATACAAACTTGACAATTTAAAAAATTACAATGTCAACGACAAGACAATTCAATCAAAAATATGAAATATTAGTTGTGCCCCGCCGTGTTACCCGCGATGTATTAGCCTATGTGTTAATCCAGGGTGTCACCTAACGCCATACCAAATTTTATTAAAATCGAACCAGCCGTTTAGACGTGAAGAAGTAACAAACATACACACTCGCATACTCACAAAATTCCACCTTTATAATATTAGTGTGATTAAATGACAAATTAAAAAACAAAAGTCCAAAAAATAAAATAAATATGGGAAGAAATATAATTTGTACTTGAACCGGGGTCTTCTGGTTTCTAGACCGCCCGATTTCCCACTTGTATTCCCATCAATCCACCAATCTTACGGTCACGTGATTCTAACGCGAGTTTAACATTTTATACTCATACTAAAAAAGTGCACAACGCTGATAAAGAAGTTTTCATTTCAAAAACAAGCACAAACAACACATAGTATTGGAGCGAAGAAAATTCCGTGGGAAGCTGAGGCGAACTGCTAGTATTTTATAAAAGAAAACGCTAAAAATTGTCTCTGACTGCTTGTTATTTTTTAAATTTATGTTCTGTATTCTTAGTTTTTAAAACTTTGTTGTTTAAAATTATAATGTAAGGCTTGCTTGTGTTGGGGATTTTCATTTATTCAGGATGCATGTGTATTTATGTGTCTCTCCATTCGATATTGATGCGGTTTTTACTTGACTGCTCAAGAAGGAGGATTTTGTTTATTTCTTTGGCATACTCTTGAGGCTAAATAAAATGGCTTGAAGGATTTTAGCTTGAGACGTATCTTCTTCTTCTTTTTTGAGTTTATGGCAATCTAGCCGTTTTAACGGCTAATTTCTGGCCGTGTCAAGTATTTAAGCGCTTATTACATGCACAAAGTCTCGATTTTAATCAATTATCACGTATTCAAATCATTTTTTACAAGTTAAACTCGGAGCTGTAAAAATAATGGCCGTTTAGTTTGCCGCCATTTTTACAACTCTTGACACGTGTCGTTAGATTCATTTCAGTTGTAAAAGTGACAGTTGTAGGTACAACAAAATTAGAACGACATAAAATGGCGGAGTTTTGGCGCCAAAATTTTTCCGTTACTAATTTTTAGCAGTCGGGATTTTTGTTTTGTAATAATTTAGGTTGTTTTAAAACTTTCTAGATTAATAATATTTTTTTAAGGTTTAGGTATGTTGTGGGTTTTCATTCTTATTTCATTGAAGCAGTTTTATAGTTAACATGTGTATCTGTGTGTTTTTCTTGGATATTGATGCAGTTTTTTAGGGTTCCGTAGCCGTAATGGTTAAAAGGAACCCTTATAGTTTCGTCATGTTTGTCCGTCCGTATGTCACAAGCAGTTTATTGAAAAACTACCCAATCTTTATGGATGAAATTTGGAGTATAGGGATGAAATTTGGAGTATTGCATAATCCGCTACTTGGTTATTCCCTTTACCTTTTAAAGTGCATTGTCAAAAAGTATGATAAAATTACAAAGGTAATGAATATGATAAAATAAATACTTTCAACTAAATAATTTCTAAATTATTGACTGCCTCTGTGGCGCGGTGGAAGTGTGCTACGCAAGAGGTCGTGGGTTCGATTCCCACATGTGATCCAAAAATTGGTGTTCCGAGTCTGGGTGTACTTTGTGTCCGTGACTTGTATGTTTGTAAAGTCCCCCGCGACACAGGGCTTGCAGACGGAGTCGTCTTTAAAAAAAAACCTGATCGGATATACCGTTTTAAGTTATTAGAGGAAAACTGCGTTTCTCAACAAGAGGACATAAGCGCCATGAAGATACGCTCTTTTGCTGGTGCACTTTTTCCTATCTTATTTTTCATATGTAGCGCATTTCTTTGTAGAAACAGCTGCGGAACCCTACATTGAGCATGGTTCGACATGCTCTTGTCCGGTTTTTTAGGAAGCAAGTTTAATAGGAAGTTTCTTAGACCTTGTTTGATCAAAATGTATTTAGCGGTTTTGAAAAAAAAAAAAAAACCGCCTGCACAAAAATCATGCAAGAATGACGTATGTAATATCATGGTGTCGAAGGCACAGTACTAAGTTCATCGAGATTCATTAATGCCTCCGACTGCATGATCTATACTAATATTATTAAGTTGAAGACTTTGTTTGTTTGAACGCGATAATCTCAGGTATTACTGGTCCGAATTGAAAACATATTTTACTGTTGGGTAGCCCATGTATAGAGGAAGGCTATAGGCTATATAACATCAGGCTACTACCAATAGGAGTGGAGCAGCAATGAAAAATGTTGCCAAAACGGGGAAAAATTACATAGACGAAGTTGCGCGGGTCAGCTAATATTACATACTTTTTAGGGTTCCGTAGCCAAAATGGCAAAAAACGGAACCCTTATAGTTTCGTCATGTCCGTCTGTCTGTCTGTCTGTTCGTCCGTATGTCACAGGCCTCAGAGATTTCTCAATGAATATTGGTGAAAAGGTGTGCTATAGTGGCCGCTACTTAGTTTGATAGCTAAATATTAAAAGTGTAGGTATTCGTTGTCATGCTTTTAAATTCAAAAACATGTTAAAATGTAAAAGAACACTTATTTTCAGAGCATTTTAAGATCTACTATTACCTGATTAGTATAAAATACTTTACTTTTATTGTAGTCAACTACCCAATTGTGTTCTAGAATGACACAATAAATGTTCATGAAACATAAAAGTGCAAGTGTGAATGCCTCTGTGGCGCGGTGGGAGTGTGTCCGACTGCTACGCAAGAGGTCGTGGGTTCGATTCCCACACGGGACACCACTTTGTGTGATCCACAAATTGTTGTCCCGAGTCTGGGTGTACTTTGTGTCCGTGACTTGTATGTTTGTAAAGTTCCCCGCGACACAGGGCTTGTACCCTACTGTGGGAGTCGTCTTTAAAAAAAAAAAAAATAGAAAAAAATGTATGTAAGTAGCTCCATAGTGATTTTTTTATTTTTATTATTATTATCTAAACTTTATACCTTTAAAAAAATGACAACTAAATTGAAAGTAATTCTGTTTATTATTATTCTACCCTTTTCAAAATGTAAATCGTTCGTCGAAAGTTAAACAAAAAATCTTTTGGTGAAAATGTAAGCCTTTTATTTAAATGCTGAACAGCAAAGGATTAAATTTATTACATGTACGTATAATCCAGCTGCAGTGCAGGTAGTTGTAATAATTGTTGCGTTCCTAAACTTTTGCCTGTCTGTATTATGTAACAAGCTGTTGTCCGCGACTTCGTTCGCGTGAAAAATTCGAAAAAATCTATCGAGTACCGTTCATTTTTAATCTAGTCTAGACTATACATCTATCTCTGAGCTAAAATTCATCCTTTAATATGACGTGTTGTATATATCCATCTATAAAAACTTTAGCATATATACTACGTATTAAATGTATGGAGGAAAAAATCGCGGCGGGACTTGAACCCGGTACCTTGGTACCGGCCCTAAGCCGTTAGCAATTCCGGCACCGAGACATGTCCGCTAAAGACGAGTTTATCCCACAAAATTACAAAAAGTAACAGACATGCATCCATTCAAATTTTCACATTATAATGCTAAAATTCCCCTGAAATTGTTTTTTTTTAATTTAGCCGAAAATAGTGTAGGTACAAATGATACACTGTTATTTACCTTCTGTTACGTAGGTCTTCAATAGACTTAAGTAACAGAAGGTAATAAATAGACAGATAATAAATTTTGAGATGCTTGTAATTTTAAAAGGGTACGCTTCTAAAAAGCAAATTTATTTAAAAATTGGGTAGTTGTCTACAATAAAAGTAAATTATTACATATACATATACATATATATATATAATGTAAAAATTGAAAATTTTATATATATATATATATATATATATAATATATACATATAACATAGTTGCGCGGGACAGCTACCCGCGCAACTTCGTATACGTAAATTTTCCCCGTTTGTGCAACATTTCTCGTCGCTACTCCGCTCCTATTAGTCGTAGCGTGATGTTATATAGCCTATAGCCTTCCTCGATAAATGGGCTATCCAACAAAAAAAGATTTTTTTTAAATCGGACCAGTAGTTCCTGAGATTAGCGCGTTTAAACAAACAAACAAACAAAATCTTTCGCTTTATAATATTAGTATAGATTAGCGGACGCCTCGCGGTTTCACCCGCGTAATTCCTGTTCCCGTGAAAATACAGGGATAAAAAATAGTCTATATCACGCGGGGTTAGTGTAGCTTCACAACGATGAAGGAATTTTTAAATCCGTCCAGTAGTTTTGGAGCATATTCAATACAAACTGTTACAGTACAATATCTTTGTGCTGTATCTACAATCTACATCACAATCTTATGTTCCTTATCGCACGTTCAGTATCTATTAAATGTTTCCACTATCTGTTATCAACACGAAGTCGTTAGTATATAAGATGCACCTTTAGATAATTATAACCAGACTATACTACATCTTTTGTCTCATTTATACCTAATCATATATTGCCAAGTAGTTTGGCAAATTGGTGACCCCGACGAACGAATACGCAGCAAGAAACATGGCACAATCACCGTGCAAGGCGAACATAAATCAGCAAGGAACACTTGAAGTAGCTGCTGGCACCTCGGTTTTATCCCGCATTCCGGAATTTTGGAAAGACCAACCAAGATTATGGTTCACGCAACTAGAAGCCATATTAGCACCACAGAAGCAAGGAGACGAATACAAATACTGTACAGTAATAGCAAAGTTATCCAAGGAAGAAATACTACAGGTTAGTGACCTAATCACTTCACCACCGACTACAGATAAATACAAAAACATCAAGGAACGTTTAATTGATTGTTACGAAGAAACAGAACAGCGACAGTTTCAAAAATTAATATCAGAGACAGAACTCGGTGATCAAAAACCTTCGCAGTTATTACGTCAAATGCGAGTCCTCGGGAGAGGAAAAATCAGTGACGAAACAATTAAACTACTATGGTTCAGGCTTTTACCAACATCAGTTACTACGGTTCTAGCAGTTACGGAAGACATGGAAATTGACAAACTGAGCCAAATTGCAGACAAAATAATAATGAATTCAAAAGTAACCGAAATATCAGCTGTTAGCAACGACACTTCAAACGACAACAATACAGCATGCATTTTAGCCCAGCTAGCAAAATTACAGATAGATATTGACGCAATTCAGCAAGGTCAATATGGCTATCGACCCAACACGCACAATCATTTCAAGAAACGTCAACAATTCCCGATTATGAGGCCGAGAACAAACTATAGAGGAGCAAATCGATTTTGTTACTACCACGAAAGATTCGGAAAATATGCAAAGAACTGCATTAAACCATGCAGTTGGAAACCAATGACTTACGTACGGAACCAGGGAAACGAATAAGAGCACAGACAACGGCGAAACTCTGTGCAATCCACCCATCCAATCGCCTCACCATTACCGACCGAAAAAGTGGTATGAAGTTTTTGATTGACACGGGCGCAAATATTTCAGTCATTAGCAAGCAACAGAGACATTCAGTTTTACAAAATGAACAATACACACTATACGCTGCAAATGGGACTAAAATTAGGACTTACGGCGAGAAGACGCTTACCTTGAATTTAGGACTACAACGATGTTATAAATGGAATTTTGTAATCGCCGATGTTACACAACCAATAATTGGAGCAGATTTTCTAGAGCACTATAAACTATTAGTCGACATAGCAGGTCGCAAACTTATCGACAAAGTTACAGAGCTGACAACGCATGTAACTTCGGAAAAAGCGACACAACAAACAATTCGTAATATCGCAGTGGGAACGAATCCACGTATTACGCAACTTTTAAACAAATACGAAGACATCACGAAAGGGTCCTCTCTCCGCAATGCGCCCAAACATAAGATTGAACATCACATTATCACTACAGGACCACCCGTCGCAGCTCGGGCAAGACCATTACCTCCAGAAAAATACGACATAGCCAAAAAGGAATTTCAAAATATGATAGAACTCGGAATTTGCCGACCGTCAGATAGCCCATGGGCAAGCCCATTACATATGGTAAAAAAGAAAAATGGCGAATGGAGACCATGCGGAGACTATCGAATGCTCAATAGCACGACAGTACCGGACAAATACCCACTACCAAGATTAACTGACTTTACATACATATTAGAAAATAAGAAGATACTAAGCAAGATAGATATACGTAAAGCATACCATTGTATTCCTGTTAAAGATATAGAAAAAACAGCCATCATCACACCTTTTGGACTTTTTGAGTACTTAAGAATGCCTTTCGGATTACGCAATGCGGCACAAACATTTCAACGATTCATGGATTCCTTATTTAGAGATTTAAACTACGTATTTATATTTGTAGACGACTGTCTCATTGCATCGGACAACGAAGATTTGCATTATCAGCATTTAGAAACGGTTTTCAAACGTTTACACGAGAATGGAATAACCATTAATCTCGAAAAATGCGAATTTCTCAGAAGGGAAATAGATTTCTTAGGTTATCATATAACGAGCCAAGGAATACTCCCTACCGAAGAAAATTACAAAGCAATCATGGAATTTCCCAAACCGAAAACAATTCAAGAATTAAGAAGATTTTTGGGCATGGTCAATTTCTACAGAAGTAATATTCCATGCGCAGCGGAAAATCAAAGAATTTTAAACGAATATCTACATGGTTCAAAAAAGAACGATAATTCACCTGTTCCTTGGACAACGGAAGCAGACAAAGCTTACGAAAAATGCAAGGAAAGCATGAAAAACGCAGTGTTAACAGCGCATCCTTCCCGCAACGCATCACTAGCGCTCATGACCGACGCTAGTGCTACTTGCGTTGGTGGAGTTTTACAACAAAAATCCGGACGCAATTGGGAACCATTAGGATTTTTTTCACAAAAATTGAGCGAAACTCAACAAAAATATTCTACGTTTGACAGAGAGCTGTTAGGAATATACATGGCCGTCAAACATTTTCACAGATTATTTTAACAATCGGCGTGATCCTAATTTACGGCATAATGAAAACACTGGACAGAAGAATGAAGAGTTTAACGGAAAAAAAAAAAAAAAAAAAAAAAAAAAAAAAATAATAAACACTCGTGCAACAGCTAAGTCAAAATTACAGACGTCAGCAAATCACACCACAACAGGCGTCATCAAATTCCACCGCGTACAATAGCATTATTATTTATATACATCAGCAAATAACTAGTAAGGTCTAGGTCAAATTTATATTGTAAACACTATTACCATATTTTTTTTTTTTTTTTAAAGGGGGGTGTACTGTTACAGTACAATATCTTTGTGCTGTATCTACAATCTACATCACAATCTTATGTTCCTTATCGCACGTTCAGTATCTATTAAATGTTTCCACTATCTGTTATCAACACGAAGTCGTTAGTATATAAGATGCACCTTTAGATAATTATAACCAGACTATACTACATCTTTTGTCTCATTTATACCTAATCATATATTGCCAAGTAGTTTGGCAAACAAACAAACAATCAAATCTTTCCTCTTTATAATATTGGTATAGACTAATCAGGTAGAAGTAGATCCTAAAATGCTTTGAATCCTATTTTTGAATTTAAAAGCATGAAAACGAATACTAAAAGTAATGATTTGACGATAGGAACATATGACGTCACATTGTTATTCCATACAAATTTATGTACAATTTGTCGTTTTGACATTTCATAATAAAATAAAGTTATAAAAATTAAAAAAAAAACGCCTGCATTAAAAAGATGGAAACAAGATCCCGTACATAACTATATAATTTCATGCAGTCGGAGGCATTAGTGAATCTCGATGAAGTTAGTAAAGTGACTCAGTCAACATCCCTATTAAACGCAAGTAGCCAGGTTGCTGGTTTAAAAAAAAAAGACGTTCCATTTTACTACAACGGTTCCTGCGATTTTTTTGCAACGATGTAGCTTAACCGCGAACATTTGCGTGCTATGATATTTAATGATTTTATATTTGGTAACTGAAAAACTGAGAGCAATGATGCATTTGTCGCCCGTTGTAGTAATCATTGTACCTACCTACCTTATTAATAGTATTAATATATCTCAATACCCAACTAATTTGTATTATGTACATAGATATAAGTCTCGTATTTTATGTTGCTTAGCATATTGTAACTGCAGATTGTAAAGCATTCCGGACAAACCCTTTAGTGGTTTTTGGATTGCTATTTTACACTAAATGTTATGAAATAATGAAAATAAATAAACAAAAAAAAAATAAATGTGTGGCACTCGGGGACTGCCGCGGTAAAGCTATTGCATAGCATTTTTATCAACTTAAGCAATTCAAAAAAAAAATTAAAATGTTTTTTTTTATTTTGAATTATAAAAAAACAATCTTTTTAATTTTTTTTTCTTTAATTTTTTTTTAAAAAAAACGCATAATTTTTTTTTTAAAATTTTAAAGTTTTTTTATTTTTCTTTTTTTTTTTCTTTTTAAATTAAAAAAAAAAGTAATTAAAAGTTCTGCTATTCATCGATAGATGGCAAAACTAAAAAGTGTCACCGCTGTGCCCGTCGGAGTGGGGAGCGTGAGGTTTTTCGTTACGGAATTTCTGGATTCGGTCCCCGCGCTCAAGGCCCGCGATAGAAGCTATGCTTAAAAAAAAAACTTAACCTTCAACAGTTACAATTAGCTTTAGGGGAGTCTGCCCCATCTCGAGTAACAGTTTTTAGATAGTTCAGTGAATTTAAAAGGGGTAAAACATACCTCGAAGATGACCATAAAAGTGGTCGCACACAAACCGCAGTAACTGCAGAAAATGTGTGGACTACTGAAATGATAGCGCGAGAAGACTCACGAATGACTTACGCTCCCCAAACTAAAGCCAAGAATCTTTTCCATGTCCGCATCGTGAAGATTCTTGGCCCTTCCTTACAGTCGGGTAATAAGATACCAAATCGGATTACAGCCGCTAGGCTAGGGCAGCTATAGGCCGACCGCTTAACTCGTATATCGCCTGCGCGGATACGAGTTAAGCGGTCGGCCTATAGTATATGATATGCATAAAAATAGCAATAACATTTGATAAATTATATCTGTTTCAGTACATTTTCTTCCATTAAACAGATACGACTAATATAATTAGTGTAGTATATAGTGTTGATAGGTATATAACTAGTGAGATGTACGGAGTAGTCGCAGGACCGAAGCAAAGGAGTGGCAAGAGCAAACAACGGAAAGATCAGGTAAGAATTAGTTTATATTTCTTAATACTATTTATACATGACATCGTTAGAGGAGGCCTTTACCCAACCTGGTGACTAATAATTCAAACTTATTGCTAAAGATAGTACCTAAATTATAAAGATATGTAGCAGGATCAAATATATATATTAAAAGCAAGTAACAACACTTAATTTAAAAAAAACAACTTTAATCAACTGATGAATCTTATTATTTGCACATTTATTGGTTTCCGTTACACAAAATCACAATTTGAATTTTAACGCTAAGGGAACGATACCAAATGACGCGTCCGCACGCGCCAATGTCTCGAGCAAAAGTGATCGTGCCGACCCACGCGCTATGATGACGTTTTATTTGACGCATGACAGCTTGTACGGTGTGAAGTAGGGGCAACTGTCAATGCCTAGCTTCACAGCAGTGTGATTCTCCTTACAATATATATATTTTTATATATTTTTATTTTTTATTTTATAATACTAATTATAAGTAACTAGCTGATGACCGCGGCTTCGTCCGCGTGGATGCCAGATTACCAAAATATTTTAACGGCAAAGTTTCATACTAACTTTGCACCCTCGTTTTACCCCCTCAGTGGGTGAGTTTTCAAAAATTCTTTCTTAGTGGTCTCCTACATTATAAAAGGAACCCCTGTGCAAAATTTTAAGTCTCTAACCGTTATAGTTTATGTATGTCAGTCAGTCAGTCAGCTTTTCCTTTCATATATGTATATAGATCCCTAGCAGTCCCGCGCAACTTTGTCTGCGTAAATTTTCGTCTGCTCATATTGGTCGTACCGTGATGTGATCCTCAATAAATGGGCTATCAACCAGTGAAAGATTTTTTCAATTCGGATCAGTAGTTCCTAAAATTACCGCGTTCAAACAAACAAACTCTTCAGCTTTATAATTTTAGTATATATTAGTTATTAACGCGGCTCCGCGCGCGTGATTGTCGGATGTAGCGATAAAAATGATCCTATGTCCTTTCACGGGACTCGAACAGATAGTTCGAGTCCCGTTTATGCCAAATCTATACTAATATTATAAAGCTGAAGAGTTTGTTTGTTTGTTTGAACGTGGCAATCTCAGGAACTACTGGTCCGAATTGAAAAATTCTTTCTGTTGGGTATAGTATAGTAGCCCATTTATCGAGGAAGGCTATAGGCTTTATAACTTCATGCTACGACCAATAGGAGCGGAGCAGTAATGCAAAAACGGGGAAAATGTACACATACGAAGTTGCGCGGGACAGCGAGTTTCATATTCAGTACAGTGGTTTAAGCGTAAAAGTGGTTGTCTGTAAAGTTGGTATACGGATGACAATTTTTTAAGAAAACGTTGATGACAAATCGCCATTCGCGTTGCTTAGCAAACAGTCAATAACTTAGTTCCAATTGTATCGCATGTCATGTCACTGCAGTCGCCATTCGCTGTTGCATAGCAACCAGTCAATAGCGTGACACTTTTTCGTGTGTTCGGTCATCGATTTGTAATATTAGTTTTCGTTTAATATTATACTAGTTGACTCGCGCAACTTCGTCTGCGTTAATATTCCCTGTTTTTGCAACAATTTTCATTACAACTACACTCATATTGGTCGTAGCGTGATGTTATATAGCCTATAGCCTTCCTCGATAAATGGGCTATCTTGCTAGTCCTTGAGATAATCGCGTTCAAACAAACAAACAAACTTCAACTTTATAATATTTGTATAGCTTAGTTTTTATGTGTATACACTTTTAGGCAAAAGGTCCTATCTACCTGAATTATTATGTTTCTATGTTACCAGAAGATAGAAACGTATTAAAAAGACATCAACGCGTCCTTTAAAGTCAGACAGACAGGCAATAGTTAGATTTTTAACCGCCTTCAAAAAAGGTGGTTCAGTTTCAGTTTGACCCATATGTATATATGTACGTATGTTCGCGATTTTCTCAAAAGTTTTTTTTTTAAAGACGGTTCCCGCAGTAGTGACAAGCCCTGTGTCACGGGGGACTTTACAAACATACAAGTCACAAAGTACACCCAGACTCGGAACAACAATTTGTGGATCACACAAAGAAGTGTCCCGTGTGGGAATCGAACCCACGACCTCTTGCGTAGTAGTCGGACACACTCCCAGTCGTCGTCATATTTTCTTTTCCTTTCAAGTTATTATTATTTGAATCTGGATTAGCATAGCTTGAAAATGAAAACTTTGATATAAATTTAAACAAAATTATAAAGCTTTTGGTTATATATATAATAGCTTGATCCATACACCATAAAAGACACGGTTTATGGTGTATGGAGAAAGCTAGTAAAATATATTTTATACACTTAGTATTCCCTTTTGTTCTCTAATTTCCACTGCAGTATACGTCGTCCATAGTTCCAACATTTCGCGAACGCAGCTTGTTTTAAATTTATATTGTCGCTTCAGCTTCGCTTGTACTAAGAAGATAAATGTATAATGTACATTGTACACTATATAATTATAGCTTGGAGATGGGTAGACGACAGAGGTTTAACACAGAACACCGGTTTTCAAGCAGTAGGTTTAAATCATTGGCCGTTTATAGATGGCAAAGTCAACTCTGACTTTGTTTCGTGTGGGAATCGAACTCACTACCACAGTGCAGTAATCGCACGCACTCTCACCGCGCCACCGAGGCAGTTGAATCACTGACTTACTTTTATATTTTATTATTATTCGTGAATAATGTTTTATACTTACAATAAAACTATCCCAGAAAATCATGCAGTAAAATACTAAAAACCCAATCCAAAACAGATGTGCATAGTATAGTACTTTTTAGAGATGAAACGGATTTCCGGTAACTATCCAGTATCCGGTCTATTGAAATGACTATCCGGTCGGATACCAGATACCAAGTAGCTATCCGGCCGGATATCGGAGATAGTTTGACTGCGCTGTACCACGCCGTGTAGGAAGACGCGGCGAGGCACAGAGTGGAACAGCGGTCGTGTTCAAACCATAGTTAAAAATACGAAATATAACATTAACTGCCGCACTCAGAGTATTTAGAGCTTATTTAATCATTCATTAGCATAGACGTTTAGGACGTAGGAGCCATCGATATGGTAAATGAATACTTTTATTTCTGTATTGAAAAGTATCTGTTTTGCTTGTCTACATAAACGAGGCCAGCTTCAATAAAAAGTACTGCTGCAGGTGCTGAAAGACAGGTTTAGCTGAACTTTGATATGTCAAGTACGGTCGATAAAAAATCGCACTTACTGTAGGTAAAAATCAATATCACATTCAAACGGCAATGTTTAGCCGGATATCCGGGTATCCGGCTTAGAGTTGGGCTGTATATCCGGTATCCTGCCAAACAGCTATCAGTTTCATTTCATCTCTAGTACTTTTTGAGAAAAACACGAGCATATATATATACATAAGGGTCACACAAAGAAGCACCATTTTAAAGCCGTTTAAAAAGGAAAACTATCAAACAAAAGAGATTTTACCTACAATTTAAAAAGAAAGTCGACCTACTTTTATATTTTTCCTTATTTAAATATAAATAGTAGCTACCATTGGAGTTTTAAAACTTTACTTACAAGTTTTATTTAAATGCGCGATGCGAAATTACAATTCGTAAAATATAGGAGGTATGTCTCGTACTTGAAACTGTGCCAGTACTCATGAAAAATATAGTCTGAAGATATGTCTTGAATATAGCACCTGTCACGTAGAATAGTGATGATATTGGTCTTTGTATGGGAAGTAGAATCCATACTAATATTATAAATGTGAAAGTAACTCTGTCTGTCTGTCTGTCTGTCTGTCTGTCTGTCTGTTACGCTTTCACGCTCAAACTACTGAACCGATTTAGATGAAATTTGGTATGGAGATAGTTTGAGTCCCGGGGAAGGACATAGGATAGTTTTTATCGCGATAACCGATATCCACGCGGGCGGAGCCGCGGGCGAAAGCTAGTAGTACCATAAAAATGGTACAGTCTCGGAATGCAAATGTTTGTCAGTTTTCAAATACACTCATAACGCTCTGCAAACACATGTTAGGTACTTTTCAAAACATATATATATATGTGTATCACAATAATAAAAGTAAAATAAAATAAAAAAGCCTTTTATTTCTTGTATTTAACATATGATTTTTGCTTAATTAAACTATTTTTAAGCTATTGCATAGCTTTTATCGCGGGCTCGGGCTTTGAGCGCGGCGACCGAAACAAGAAATTAAATTAAAAAATGCTATGCAACAGCTTAAAGGTTCATTTCCGTGCAACGCGGCCGATCGCGAGCCGCGCGCGGCTTACGACGAACGACTGACGCGCGCGGCCGATGCGACAATAGTCAGAGTATAAGAATGTACTCGTATGGTGCCGTTTCCGAGGTAAGCGACAGACGCGCGCGGCCGACGACTGTCGTAAGCTGCCCGCGCACTGTGAATATTGTCGCATCGGCCGCGCGCGTCAGACGCTTGTCGTGAGCCGCTCGCGATTGGCCGCGATGCACGGAAATGAACCTTTACCGCGGCAGTCCCCGAGTGCCATACATTTTTTATTATTATTATTTAAATTTTGCTAAAACGTACTATAAAAGTGTTTTTAAAATGTTGCTAATTGCAACCCCTCTTCAGGTGAAGGCCTAATATAAAATTTAAAAAAAAAATAGGGTACCTCCCCTATATGTAAAGTAAGGATGTGATTTTTTTTCTCAACTACCCCATCTTGTGGGGTATCATTAGATAGGTATTTTAAAAACATTTAGGGGTTTTAGGGACTATTTTCAGATTTAGGGATCCGTTTGTGAAATATTAAGCTTTAAAGTGTAAATGGTTGATGTTAAGTATGTGAAAAAAATCACAGTAGTACTATATATGGTGAAATCAAAAGTGAAACTATCACAGCTAAGTAGGTTTTACAATTTAACGAGTAGAGTAAGAGCAGACCAAGTGAGAAGTAACAACATTAAATACTTACATAACGTTGTGAGAAGTATGAAACAAAAACAACAGGAAACCCACTTCTTAAGTCGCCTTATTAGGATGTGAGACTACGGAACCCTGCATTGTGCGTGGCCCGACATGCTCTTGCCCGATTTTCCTTTAGGGTAGGTTAGCCTACCCTGAGGGAAAAATTAATATACTTGAGCTTGTTTTAATTTTTATTGGGAATCAAAAATCATCTTATGTAATAAATGAATGCCGCCTAAAGAAAAGGGAGTATATTTTTAAGCGAGACGACATGATAAACCATATGCACAATTACGTATTCTGAGTTCGGTCTCTAGTCATATAAGCTCCTTGAGTTGACCAATCATATTTCTTGAAAGACACAACTATTGGTTCTGTATCTTTCACGCTTTACAGCTTGCTTTTTTTTTTAATATCGGGTCCATAATCAGTATCATTTATTTCGTTTTCGCGTCAAGCCCGCGCTTTTAACTGTCAAAATCTTGTCTTATTGGTGTATAGAGAGCTGCGCTTAGAAATGCATCGCGCATGCGCGCGGATATCTTTGAGCCTTGCCGCGAAAACGAAAAAACCCTGGAAGGGAACGCTGTCTATGGTTAACTAGGTCATGACGGTTCCCTCACTATGTCTTAGTTCATAGATTTCGTCCTCGCTCGTAATTCGCAAAGAGAATATAACACGTAATTCGGGCTGGGCTGTTATTGGACCATAAATAATACTTCAGACAATAAATGAAGTTATATATTTACTTAACATTTGAATTTAGTATTTATTTCACGAAACATCATTCGTGTTGCAAAACTTTTGGTCCCTTGAGTGAACTTTATGAGAGTCGGGAACAACTCCTGCTGTGTTCTGCTCTCCTGGTGCTTTTGTTTGGTTTAGGGGCTACAATTTTAACCGTTTATGTTTAAAATGGTGTTATAAAGTGTTACAAGCTACAAAGAAATCATAATTTTTTAAAAAATCATTCATTAAAATATGAACAAAATAAAAAAAAACCATTTAAAATTTTTAATTCACATAAGATGCAAAACAGCACTTGTGACACGCCTTGTTCTACATTTACATGTAATGCTTGTTCGCAAACAATAGGTAAAGCCGGAGAAAAGAACATGGCAATAAAAACTCGCGGCCACTCTTTTCAAATTGCCAATTTTTACAATGTTTGAATGTTTATAAACTTTATATGGGGGTAAGATCCTGCCACTAATATACTATACACCATGTTAAAGGACTGATGCAAATTATATTATAAAAAAGTTGGAACATGAGATAAAGTAAAATCAGCCTTAGTGGGTACAATATAGTAAGTAGGAGCATCTACTTACAACAAAGGTAAGAACTATATGTGCTTAAATATTGGTCAAAGTACTTCTAACGAATGATTAAATATAAAGTATTAGTTCTGATATCGGAAGAAAGAAAATAATGGCCTTTATTTGTCACGCAGAATCTTTACTTACAAAAGTCAAATGAATATCTTTTATAAAGTTTAATAAATGTATAATAACCCCAGCACATTTCTATATTAATATTATAAAGCTGAAGAGTTTTTTGTAACGCGGTAATCTCAGGAACTACTGGTTCGAACTGAAAATTGTTGATCACTGTTGGATAGCCCATTTATCGAGGAAGGCTATAGGCTATATAACATCACGCCACAACTAACAGGAGCGGAGCAGCAACGAGAAATGTTGTAAAAACGGGGAAACTTTACGCAGACGAAGTTGCGCGGGACAGTTAGTAAGTAATAAAGCTTTAAATATTGCATGACTTAATAAATTTAAAAAAAGCTAAATATGTAATATTTTTCTTAAAATAAATGGATATGTTATTAAATGTTTCCACAAAAGTTTATACCGCTTCTGTGCCAAATATTCTCAAAGTCAGCCCCATAGTTTTTAAAGCTTATCCATAACAAACAAATCTTTATCCTTTTATACTATTATCGCGCATATCAAATCAGAACTGAATTGGAAAAACGTAAAAAAAATCGTTAGCAGAACGTAACTACGAACAAATTAAACGTCGGTACGATACAAATCACATTAATACACCATAAAACGCAGTCGTACGTCGTTTGACGTCGTGCGTCACATATCAAACGACTATAGACGTCGTACCCATTTTGGTCACAAATCCTATCGCGGGGAAATAGCCCAATAAATCTGATTGCTTCGTTGATTCAATAACAATAGCAGATATCGCTTCCTCTTCCAGTTTTTATTGTTTATTTTTCTTTTATATTTTAACGCATTTTTGTTTAGTTTGAACTGTAAGTGTAATGTAATAATATTCTTCTATTGAGATCGGCCACAGCGGCTAATCTTATTGACTCTAGCTTACTACGCAGGTGATTATACTATAGTGCACTCTCTTTTCCCACACTCATACAGTACTATGGGATGGAAATCCGATATGAGCGGATAGAGATTAGGCGTAAACAAGTATCTGCGCATAGACTAGTGCAATATCTTTTGCGCAGTTTTGAAATTTGCTGCCATAACAAACATCGGTTAGGAGACGATTATATCTGGTGTTATTAATCTATAATATTTATATTTTGACTGCCTCTGCGGCGCGGTGGGAGTGTATACGACTGCTACGCAAGAGGTTGTGGGTTCGATCCCCACCCAGGATAAAACTTTGTGTGATGAGCACGATGGTTTATTCTGTGTCTGGGTGTTATTTATCTATAATATGTATGTATTTAGAAATATATAAGTATGTTTATTAGTTGTCTGGTTTCAGATAGCGTTGTGTGTTTTTTTTATAAAAAGACGACTACCGCATTAGTGTGCGTCGCGGAGACTTTACCAATATACAAGTCACGGACACAAAGTGAACCCAGACACGGAACAACAATTTGTGGATCACACAAAGTGTTGTTCCGTGTGGAAATCGAACCCATGACCTCTTGCGTAGCAGTCGGACATATTCCCAGCGCGCCACAGAGGCAGTCAGAAATATATAAGTATGTTTATCAGTTGTCTGGTTTCCATAGTACAAGCTCTGCTTAGTTTGGGATCAGATAGCGTCGTGTGAGTTATCCCAAGATATTATTACATTAACATTACTAAGTTCCGCCCGCGGCTCCACTCGTATGGATACTGGTTATCGCGATAAAGTCTTCCCTACGAATATGTCCTTTCCCGGAATTTAAACTATTTCCATATCAAATTTCATCCAAATTGGTTCAACGATTTAGGCGTTACAGGCAACAGATAGACCGAGTTACTTTCACAATTATATTAATAGTTTGAATGATTACACTAACAAAATAAAAACGCAGTAAAAATATCTCTATCTAGAAGTCAATGGCAATTGGCAATAAATACATGTTCAGATACCGCCGGCCCCATGCATCACGGACGGCTATAGACGTCGTTGTATCGCCCAATCAGATTAATGTATTTATTATCTTTTGGTTCCCGCCAATTGAGTACTGGCTGTTATGTCACAGATTGTAAAATGGCCAATAATATTGCTGTGCAAAAGTATTTACACCTCGCAATGAAGGCGATCGCGTGTGAATTCGCCGCTAAAGGCGTCAAATTTCTTAGATCATGGATGGGTTATGTGGGTTTATTTCTAACTACCTTTCGCCCGAGGGCTCCACTAGCGTGGATGTCGATTATCGCGATAAAAACTATCCTATGTCCTTGTCCCCCGGGATTCAAACTATCTCCATACCAAATTTTATCTAAATCGGTTTGCTGTTTGAGCGTGAAAGCGTAACAGACAGACAGAGATACTTTCACATTTATAATATTAGTATGGATATGGATTAGACCAGTGGTTCTCAAACTTTTTAAATGACGGAACCCTTTTGGGAAGCAAAATACTTGATGGAACCCTACAATAAAACAATTATTTTTATAAGTGTACTAGCTGTGCCCCGCGGTGTTACCCGCGGTTTATTAGCCTATGTGTTAATCCAGGGTGCCAGCTAACTCCATACCAAATTTTATTTAAATCGCTCCAGTCGTTTAGACGTGAAGAAGTAACAAACATACACACTCACATACTCACAAACTTTCGCCTTTATAATATTAGTGTGATTCTTTATTAATCAGCATAATAAAAGTACAATGTATCAGTTACTAATTATTATTTACTTCACCACTTGGTAAGGACAATAATAGAAAACATTAAAAAAGAAAAAATCTAACTAGTGGGAGGTATGAAACTGTTTTTTATTTTTCATCAATTGCTTGATATCAGGTTTGATGGAAGAAAGTTGGAGTCTCATATCAGCTTCGGCGTCCAGTCTATTGCGATATTTTGTTTTCGTGGCTGCGTAGGTAGAGAATCCTGTTTCGCACAAATATGTAGTTGGGAACGGGAGAAGAATATCCAGAGCCATTTGGCCAAGCATTGCATATTCATCTTGGATTCTGCACCAAAAATCATTAAGAGGCGTCGTTTTGAACAATGACTCCATACTTGTGTCTGATGACATTTCTAAAAGAGATTCATATATCTCATTTGACATGTTTTCAGGCTTTTCCAAGTTGGGTAAAAAAGGATTATGAATCCAGGAGTTCACTTTAATTTTTGTATTGTGTTCTTCGGGAAAATACTTTTCAAAAGATGCGCGCATCGAACTGAGATATTGGACCAATTCTTCAAACACATTATCTTCAAACATTTCTGAGTCGTTTTCGCTAACAAACTCACTGAGTAACGTAAAACTTTCTATTTCTTTCTTACCAATGCAAATGATCCAAAAATCTAATTTTCTTTTAATAGCAGTTATTTTATTATAGGCCTGAAACACTGTTGTCTGTTTACCTTGCAACGATAAATTTAATTCGTTAAGTTTTTGAAAGATATCCGCCATAAAAGACAATCGGAACAACCAAGTTTTATCATACAAACGGTCCTTCAAATTAAAAGAAGTATCTGCTGAAAGAAACATTTGTAACTCGGCTCTAAGTTCAAATAGCCTTGTTAAAGTTTTTCCCCGAGACAGCCATCGCACTTCTGTATGGAGCAGCAGTGTTTTATGTTTGCTGCCATAATCTTCACACAATAATGAGAACAATCGGGATTGTAGTGGTCGTGATTTGATAAAATTAATTATTTTTACCGCTTCATCCATAACTAATTTTAGATTAGACGGCATTTGCTTCATCGCAAGTGCTTGTCTATGCAGAATACAATGACTGGAACTACAATTAGGCGCTTTATTTTTCATTCGTGACACTGCTCCTGCTGTTTTACCTGTCATCGCCTTGGCCCCATCTGTACAAATGTCAATGCAATTGTTTCAACTGAGATTATGTTCTTCAAAAAATATATTTATTTTATTAAAAATTTCTTCCCCGGTAGTGTTTGTAAGCAGCGATGAACACATAAGCATGTCTTCTTCAAAAGAACTTTTATATGGATATCTCACAATAACCAGCAGGATAGCCAAACCAGCGACATCAGTCGACTCGTCCATTTGCAAAGCGAATCGTGTATTTTGAAGACGTGTAACTAGTTCTTGTTTGACGTAGCTTGCCAGATCATGGATTCGTCGTGAAACAGTATCGTTTGATAGCGGAACAGTAGAAAGATGCTTTGCAGATTTTTCATCAAGCATACATTTTGTTATGTCTAATACACATGGTTTTATTAATTTCTCAGCGATAGTGTGCGCTTCACCTGCTTGTGCAATGCGATAGCTAACTAAATATGATGCCTCCGTGGCCTTTTCGTTGGTAGTTTGTGTTACATGCATCATATTTTTTTGACTTTCTAATAACTGATCTTTTTTGCGAACAAAAAATTCTTTATTCTTGTCTTTAGTCTCGGGGTGTACGGTTTCTAAATGTCGACGCAATTTGGCAGGTGCCATGGAACTATTAGGAAGCAGTTTACTACAGAGCATGCAGAGAGGTGAGCCGTTGGAATCAACAAATCCGAAACTGATATAAGATTCATCATACTTCCTTTTTTTCGTCTTTGAAACCGTCGAGCTTGACGTCGTGGCACTCGTGGCATCATCTTCTGGATCGGTGATTGCTAAATTCTCCGCGCGCATTGCTTTTGAACATTCAGCGTCATTAGAAGATGTTGTTGGAACACGTTTAACACCTTTAAGCCAACGTTCCATTCTTCTTTATTTATAATGTTACAAGTCAGGATAGTGGGGTTTAAATAATGCACAATCGTTACTGCGTATAAGAGACTAAATTTAGAACCTACAGGGAAGAAATGTATAAAACTGAGACAACAGAATACAGCAGGCAGTAAAACAATGAACACTAGTTTCTCGCTAGCGAGCTTGTAAGTAGGTAGTAACTTATCGCTCCGAACGCTAATCATCAACTGACGACGCCAACGCGCGATCGCCGCTTTTATACTTAGTCCTAGACTCGATCTAAAATATTCTCGAAAATACTCGAGTCGGCACCTTTGATAAACAAAAAGCAAAAATAAAAACAGAAATTTAAAAATAGCGTTGTAAACAATATCGACTTTATCCTTTGAAGTTAGAGACGAAAGTCGCTTGTTGACAACTATAGCGTCTAATTCAGAGGCGGCTTTTATCAAAGAGACTGAGCGCTTACAAGTATACTACCCGCTCGTTTTAAGTTTGCCGCTGGCGATAGGTATGAGTGTATGACGTTCGAAATTTTTTATTTAATTGTAACAATAAAAATTGTGTACGGTAGATATTTGGGTAAAACTATGACACATTATAAGTTTTGTTGTCACGTGGGGGAGGGTACGCGCATTCCACAGACCGGCAAACTTAGAGCGAACGCGTTGTACAAGTATAAAATTGTTGAGACCAAACTTATAAGATATTGTACCAGCTAATGTAACACAAGCTTATACAAATACAAATAAATAAATAAATAACATTCATAGCGTTTTGTCTCCGCGCGGCCGCGGAGTCCGCACAGCCGCGGAGCGACCAGAGAGAGGTGTTTTGATTTTTTTATTTCTAAATTCTTGCGGAACCCCGACAGAGGTATCACGGAACCCTAGGGTTCCGCGGAACACACTTAGAGTATAGCTGGATTAGACTATTGTTGTGAATATTTTGCAGTACCTGAGATGAATTCTGGCAAATATGAGTTACGGGTCAATGAATGTTAGCGAGAAAGTACAACTTGCGCATATTTACTGAGCTATCTCTGTTTTATATTTAAAATGGGACTGCATAATACTGCAGCATGTTCGATAGTTTTACAGCAATGTTTTAAAGTACCTATTATAAAGGAGCGTCTAAACAGGCCATTTTTTATGGCAACCCTTAAGAACGGAGTTTTGAAAATTGTTCACCTTAAAAAAAACAAATTCATTATGTTTCATAATTTTTAAAGTATTCTTATGTTAATATTATACATATAAATTTAAATGTATGGAGGATCGTTTTAGGTGGGACTTGAACCTGTGACCTTAGGGGTACCAGCCCTAAGCCGTTATCAACTCCGGCACCGAGACATGTCCGCTTATGTCGAATTTAACCTCCTTAAGAAATGATTTTCTGTTTGGAGGAGGCCTTTACCCAACCTGGGGTTCTTGTAGAAGAAACAGGAAACGAAAGCAATGAATAGGAGTAAACTTTTAAAAGTAAAAACTACAGAGAACTGACTATAATTAATTATAAACTAGGTTTAAGCTAACACAAAATTAGATTAGAAAAAAAAAGCAAACTGATTAACTTTAAACACTAGATCTAAGAAAATTGTAACATGTAATATTCAAGAAATAAAAGGCTTTTTTTTTTTATTTTATTATGAAATGATTTTCTGACGTTATCCACCGCGTTTCTAAGGAACTTGTACGGTTTCATTGCAGAAACCATTTAAAATTACTTGAAATCAAATTCCATCTCAATTTTTCATTCTACGGAATCATCGGAAATTACTTTACTATAAAATTGCTAGGGAACGTCTTTGGTAATAAATCAATGACGAACTCAGAAGAGAACAATGCGTAGTGGTTAAGGTATTAGACTCGTAATCAAAAGGTCGCGAGTTCGAATCCTATCCATTATACTATCGAGGTGAACCCACTCCTAACACAAGCTGTTTAGCTTAGCTTGAGGGGTTAACAAGATTTCTAGTAATAACGGGTCTGTTGGTCTAGTGGTACCCTGGCTGCCAAGCCATAGGTCCTGGCTTCGATTCCCACTCGGGATAAAATTTTGTGTGATGAGCATGTTGGTTTATTATGTCTGGGTGTAATTTATCAATATAAATTTATTTATTTTTTCTAAAAAAAAGATAACTAGCAATGTGGGATCGAGTCCCACATTACTAGCAATCTTGTTAACCCCTCCAGCTAAGCTCAAAGGCCTGTGTTAGGAATGGGTTCACGTCGGTAGTATAATGGGTAGGATTCGAAACCGCGACCTCACGATTGCGAGACCGATGCCTTAGCCATTAGGCTACCACCGCCGCTTCAAATCAATAATATCTATATATTTAGAAATATTTAAGTATGTTACATAGTACAGGCTCCACTTAGTTTGGGATCAGATGGCCGGGTAGTAGAACGCAACCCACATTGCTACTTATCTCTTAACTAAGAAATAAGAGCTAAAATTGCTTAACCGAGTGAAAAGCCATTAAACGCAGAGCCCAATAATTAATCGTTGTTTGAAACTGACCGCTGTGTTTAAGATAAAAGTTTTTCAAGGTTTTTGTACGAAGAATAAATAGAATGTGGAAGATTTTTTAAACCACTAGATGAAAATAATAAATACCACCTAATTCATTCATTCATCATTCATATCAACCCATATGATGGCCCACTGCTGGGCACGGGTCTCCCCAGTAGAACCTACTAGTATGTAGATCCTGGGGGTAATTGTAACCCATCTCTTCTCGTGGGTGTCGTCAAGGCGACTAAGGGATTTCACACCGGAGGACGGGCAGCAGCGTCCTCTGCGTACTTAAAGCCTTACTGCGATCGCCAACCCGCTCGTCAAGCGTGGCGATTATGGCAATTACCCCCAGGATCTACCACCTAATGGTTAATGGCTAAGTTTGCAAATGTCCCAGAAGGTGGGTAATAAATTTTCGTGTATAAAGTGAAGCGGCGGTAGCCTAATGGCTAAGGCATCGGTCTCGCAATCGTGAGGTCGCGGGTTCGAATCCTACCCATTATACTACCGACATGAACCCACTCCTAATACAAGCCTTTGAGCTTAGCTGGAGGGGTTAACAAGATTGCTAGTAATGTGGACTCCATCACACATTGCTAGTTAACTTTAAACAAAAAAAAGGATTTTTTTTATCCCAATTGATGCCAAGACGAGTAGGTACATATTTCTAGCACTCTAAAAAAATATCAGATGTTATGGAAAGCCAAGCTCCTAACTCTACACGCCCTGTCTTAAATACTCTCTTATCTCATTATGACATATAGCGATCTGCGTGAATTGTAGTCTTAAGTTCTCTACAAACCTTACACCGTACTCAAAATGTGTGGCTTGGCTGTTTCGTAAGAGTGATCGAATCGGTGATCACATCATAAGAACATACCCTTTGTTATATATCCTAGATATTTTTTTATGACAAGAAGTTCGTCAAAATAGAGGTTTGTTTTAAGTTACACTTAAGTTTTGGGCGGCCTCTGTGGTGCGGTGGGAGTTTGTCTGACTGCAAGAGGTCGTGGGTTCGATTCCCACACGAGACTCCGCTTTGTGTGATCCACAAATTGTTGTTTCGAGTCTAGCTGTACTTTGTGTTCGTGAATTGAATGTTTGTAAAGTCTCCCGCGACACAGGGCTTGTACCCTAATGCGGGAGTCGTCTTTCGTTCGTCGAATTCTAACAGCGAAAACTTTTAAATGGCCCCCAATTTATTATAATACTAGCTGAGCCGCGCAACTTCGTCTGCATAAATTTTTCCCGTTTTTGCAACATTTCTTATTGCTGCCCCGCTCCTTATTTCTCCACTATTTAATGGATGTTATTATACATATAAACCTTCCTCTTCAATCACCCTATCTATTAAAAAAAACAGCATCAAAATCTGTTGCGTAGTTCTAAAGATTTAACCATACATAGGGATATAGGGACAGAGAAAGCGACTTTGTTTCATACGCTTACTATGTAGTGATGCCAGGTCTCATAATATGTAAGTGCCAGCTGTAAGTTTTCCTAATAAAAAAAAAAACCTAGAAATTCCTTTCTGAGAGTTTTTTCTGATTAAAATATTTTAAGAAAATATTAAACTATAAATATAAATATAAATGGAAACACTTCGAGAAAAGGTAGTTAGTGCCTTTCGCTGTCTTGTCTTAGCGGGGGCACTACCATGCCCTCGATCGATGTATGTCGATTTAGATGGCAGACTAATAAAATCGTAGTAAAGGCGAGGAGATCTCTGTGGGGCTGACAGTGGTAACGTTGTTTAACCTCACTGATCTCTCTTTATGCTCGGTCAAAACTGTGCCACAGACTCTTAGCTAGCAACAGTTTAGATATAAAGTACCAGGCGCACAGTAAAGGCGAGGAGCTCTGTGTGGAGCTGACATTAGTAATGTTATTTAACCTCACTGATCTCACTTTATGCTCCGGTCAAAACTGTACCACAGACTCTCAGCTAGCAACAGTTTAGATACAAAGTACCAGGCGCACAGTAAAGCCGAGGAGCTCTGTGTGGAGCTGACAGTAGTAATGTTGTTTGACCTCACTGATCTCTCTTACTACTCGGCCACCACTGTACCACGAACTTTTCAAATGTTATAAAATACCTAATAACTATTCACTATTTTCTTCTACTTGGATGTTCGCCAAAAAGTTGCACATCTGCTGCAAATATGCAGCATTTAATATAGTTTTAAGTGCCAATTTGTTACACACCACTACTTTATGTTCGCCGTTTTTGTGCATAATATATTAAAGTGAAGACTTGCCGAAATACTGTAGTCCAATGATAAAGGTAGATTCGTTTTGTAACACAGCGGCAAACATACATAAATGAGTAGCACAATATAGTTTTTGTTTTTTCATAGTTGTGAATGTATACTCTTTGGTTGTACCCTACCTACGATCGTTCACAAAAAAATAAATAAATGTCTATGGTCTCCACTTCAAACGTCAAATTCTTCAAAAATAAAATCCGCCACTTTATTTCGTTTTCTAAATGGTCTCACCGTTTGCTAGATTAGTGATCAATCGAATGGAAAAAACCCGGGCAAGAGCATGTCGGACTATGCTCAGTGCAGGGTTCCACAGCCTTGAATAATTGCATCAGCAGAAGAGCGTATGTTCATGGCACTTACGCGTTTTTGTTAAGAAAGGCTGTTTTTCGGTAATAACTCAATGACAGTAAACCCGGAGGGTTATACAAGGTACATTCGTTCCGTGGCGAATTCGATAACGCCGTACTAATCGTTCGCAAAAAAATAAAAAAATGTCTATGGTCTCCACAGCAAACGTCAAATTCCATAATAAAATTCTTTTCCATTATCGATATCGCTTTTCGAATGTGACTATGTCTAGACTCCCCGTTCATGTTCGAAATAATTTTAGTTTAAAGTATTTATTAAGCGCTATCTTTGTGATTTTTTTCATATTTTTTGGTCATACGGTTCAAAAGTTAAGGGCACGATTTATGCAACTTTTGGAGGGATTATTTCCAAAAATATTCACTTCAAAGCTTAAAATGTTTTTGAAAGACCTTTCGAATGATGTGCCACAAGTTGATGTTAGCCGAAAAAAAATTTAGCTATCAAACTAAGTAGCTGCTACTATAAGATACCTTTTCACCAAATTTAATCACGATTCATTGAGTAGTCTTTGAGTAAAATGCCTGTGACATACGGACGGACTGACAGACAGACAGACGGACATGACGAAACTATAAAGGTTCCGTTTTTACCATTTTGTCCGTAGCCAAAATGGTAAAAACGGAACCTTTAATATAACTAACTATAACTTTTGAACCGTATGACCCTAAAAATGGCGGATATACTGTCAATAGTGCAGCTTATCTACGCATCGACTTGGATTCACTACGTGGCATATTTCGAATCCATACATTTTGTACCTACTTTTCCGTTAACGACATCCCTATTAGAATATGACTTTGTCTAGACCCCCTGGGAGTCAATTCACGTATTTAAAGCAGTGCAGTTGCAGTTCAGTTTAGATTAAAACGGCCATTTTTGTATTCTTGTTTTCTTTGTAACTTTGGGATTCATCTCAAATACGTTTGCGTCAAGTTTGTGTCTCGAGAACGCAATAACGACATTCTAGGTAAAAGAATTCGAAAATGGCCGTTTTAATCGAAACTTAACTGCAACTGCACTGCAGCTGTACTGCTTTAAATACGTTAATTGGCCTCCAAATAGTCCATCGCGCAGTTATCTTAGTAGGCATAACGATACAATGAAATCGCGCGTTACCGACCTAGTATTTGACAAAATTATTCCATTAAAGCATAATTCTTTACTCACAGAAACTCACAATCAAATTGTTTTACGGTTGGTCAACTGTAAAACGAGTATATAAGAAAAACCCCTGCTTTTTAAATAAAAAAGCGAGCAAATGCAATAAAACAAGATTGGTTTGTCGGATCTTTGTTTGCATAAGTAACAACACAAGATTAAAAATTCAAATAAAATTGACAAAAGGCAGACAGAGGATATAAAAGTTGGACTGGCGTTTGAAAGGGTTTCTTAGTTGTTGAAATATTACTGACAATTTTCTATTCTGTATTTGACTATAAATGTAATATATGTAGACACTTACATCTATATATTTTAGGGTCCGTCCGTCTGCACCTTGGCTCAGAGACTGTTAGTGCTAGAAGAAAAAAAATATGGTATCTCCTCTATGTATAAAATAGGGATGTGATTTTCTTACCTACCCCATCGTGTGGGGTATCATTAGATAGGTATCTAAAAAACTTTTTTTTAGTTCATTTTTCGATTTAGAGATCCGTTTGTGAAATATTAAGCGTTAAAGTGCAACTATTAAAAGGAAAACTATCACATCTATGTAGGCTTTACAACTTAACGAGTAACAGCAGACCAAGTGAGAAGTAACAAAATTTTCGTACAGATTCAATTGAAAAATACTTAAATAACGTTATTATAAGTACTTATGAAACAAAAACAACAGAAAACCTACTTCTTAAGCCGCATTATTTGGATAGGGAACTACGGAACCCTACGTTGTGCGTATCCCGAAATGCACTTGCCCGGTTTTTAAACTTCTTTTCCATATTAGATCTTTCTCCTTAACTCTATGCTCTACTTAAATATTATAATAAGTTAATTAAGATCAAAGTAGCTATTCGCCGCTAGATGGCGTTCTCTCGCGTGTGCCGTAACTAAGTACGTGTTAAATATTTATATCTCAATTTAGCTGTTAAGTGCGCGATGTTATTTATTATTTATTATAAGGTACTGAGAGGTATTTGTAATAGAATGATTTGATTTGATAAAACAAATATCTGTGAATATATGTGAGTTTTCTAGTTTTCATCCGCGGCTTCGCCCGCATTAATCTCGATTATCACTATTAAAACTATCATATGTCCTCTCCCGGGACTCAAACTATTTCCATACCAAATGTTATCAAAATCGGTTTAGCGGTTTAAGCGTAAAAACGTAACAGACAGAGTCACTTTCACATTTAGGCACCTGTCCCACCAACGACGATGAGCGAGAAGCGAGTAGCGATTTACCGCTCAAGAAACGTACAGCAGATGTATTTTGTAGATCCCGTCCGTGTAAGTATGTACGTGTCTTAAGCGATAAAATCGCTACTCGCTACTCTTTTTCTCACCGTTGGTCGGACAGGTGCCTAATGATATTAGTTTGGATTTGCAAAATATAAACATTTTTGTTTTCTATAAAAATGGTAACTCCTGCACTTTGGTACAAGTCTAAGCTTCAGTTTTTATGTGAGCCTAGTACTTCGTTTAGCTGCTCGGCGTCATATTTAAGGCTCTGACGCAAAAGAAGAGTTGTTTATAACTTTAACGTATGTACGTTGGTTCAGTGCTAATTTGGCTGCTAAGCCAGCGGTCATGAGTTCAATTCCCAATTAGGAAAGGAATCTTTGTGGAACGAGAACAATTGTTTATTCTGTGTCTGGGTGTAATTTTTCTATAAATTTTATATGTATGTATTTAGAAATATATATGTATGAATATCAGTTGGCAGGTTGCTGTGAATGTCTTTTAAATCTCAATTTAGCTTAATACTTGTGTGAGTTGTCCATACGTGTTGAATTGTACTTATTATCATAACGGGCGCATTGCCGATCCTTTAAAAATGTTGATTCTCTTCTTGAAGAATTCTGTTTGCTTATTGCAAACATCGATCATATTGTTTTGAAAGTATTAAATAGATAGATTTCATGTCCGTGAACGGTGTAAGTGTCCGTTGTTATTGCGCGCGTTGTTTGAAGGTTACCTTCTGCACTTTCTTTATTTTGTGTTTATGACCAATGACCCTTTGAATGAACTACGTGTTTACGAAATTATGAACATATGATTTCTAAAGCGCGTCGTACGATTTTGAAACTTTGATCATTTTATTTATTTGTTTAAGGTTTAGACATATGGAAATAATGATAATGTACTGATTCTTTTAGTTTACTAAACCGTAATAGATCTGTCACCATCGTATTAAACAATAAAATCGGATGTTTTTTTTACAACTTAAATTTGCAATTTGTCAATGCATAATGTAAGTACTAACGGTGCTGAAACTCCCCTATCAATTTGTCGACTGATTTCAAATTCACCCTGTATATTCTTGTTCTAGAATGCAGAAGACAAAGACCCCAAGAAGCGAGGCCTCACAGAGAAGTTCATGGAGTACGTCAAGAGAAGGCTCAACTCTCCTTCAGGTAAGTCTTATTATTAAGGGTAGATTACACAGAAACACGACACGACAAAAATTTTGTACACTAGTCGAAGAGTTACTCTAGTAGATGATATAAAAAAAATAAAGGATTTGTCTTAATATGATCCCGCAAATAAATCTTGAAGTTGCGAAAAAATGCAAAAACGAGCATTTTCGTATTGTCATACTCATGGCGTTCGTAATCTAACATATGTACGAACGAATATTTTACTTTATTTTGATCTGCGCTCCTGCGCACTGTTATGGAATGGTTGTGTGCGGAAGAGCGAGGCCGGCGATGGTGTCGCTGTGTACGTAGCGCTAAATAAATAATTCTCTCAGTGTAATGCCCCCTTAAGAAGTAACCTCTTTGAGTTTAATGTATGCCTAGTACTCTTTGTGATGAAGAGCGCTAAGGAGGGGGGAATTTGGGGATTCAACCTCTTCAAAAGGGGGCCCCTACACCCTTGTAACTTGTACAGAAGCCTTACCTCTTCGAAAAATGTACCAATTCATGTAATGGAAGTGATTCGTTCAAAGGCATTTTTTTTTATTGTAAAAAGACGTCTCCCGGATTAGGGTACAAGCCCTGTGTCGCGGGGGACTTTACAAACATACAAGTCACGGACACAAACACCCAGACTCGGAACAACATTTGTGGAACACACAAAGTGGTGTTCCGTGTGGGAATCGAACCCACGACCTCTTGCGTAGCAGTCGGACAAACTTCCACCGCGCCACAGAGGCAGCCAACTGTGGCTAGGTGTTGGCAGCGAGGTCAACATTTAGACGGGTGGGTAATCTTAGAGTTATCTTGCTGCTTCGGTGTTCATGTGAGCCTAGTACCTACTTTTATTTGAATTAGAGCGTCATTCTTTCTCTCAAATATATCTACTTATTTATATAGAAGGAGAAGGTGACTAACAGACTGACATATTAACGCAAGACCTAAACTATAAAGGTTAGAAACTTGAAATTTGCCACAGGGGTTCCTTTTATAACGTAGGGAAGCATTACAGAAGAGGATTTTGGAAAATTCACACCCTAAGGGGGTTAACGGGGGTGCAAAGTTAATATGAAACTTTGCCGTTAAAAATATTTTGGTAACAATTTGGCATCCACGCGGACGAAGCCGCGGGCATAAGCTAGTTGAGTTTAAGGGCATAATTTGCTCAAATAGAGACGAAGTAATGTTACCGAGGTGGTTTATGAGATGGTTTAACAACGTGAGTACGAGGAACATTTTTGGTTCCATACAACATTGTGATTGGTTCGTTAGTCAATGTATTATTTGATTATCGTGATTTTCGGAGCTGTTAACAATCAAGCTTTTTGGTTTACGCATATACATACAATTTTCGTCAAGCAACCGTTATTATTTTTCATTTTATTACAATTATTTTAATTCAGTGCATGTTACGCCATCTATGTCAATTCACACTACACTTTTCACACAAACGAAGCGACACATTGTAACTCAAAGACTGTGCTGCCATCTAGCAACGGATAGTGATAACCATAACCCGACTGGAACTTCATATAGAACCATTTGGAGTTTCAGTTTTCTAACGCCTGATGGCAGTACATGCCTACAATTTTTGGTATATACCGCTAGATGGCAGTACTTAATTACAGTGTTTGATAAATATCACTAGATGGCAGTATATGCCAACAGATTTTGATGATACCGCTAGATGGTAGGACTAGGTACTTCGTATTTGGCTTGCCTCTAGAGAAATGTTTCGTTAGCAACTTAATAATTAAGTAAATTTCATCCATTTTGTTTTAGTTAAAAACTTTTCGAATTAAGTTTCGTATGCTATTGTTATTAGTTTGTTTGAATTTTAAAGTTTTAATAAGCTCAACCAGAGTTATTGTTTTGAAAGCAATGTAATATTTAGAGGCGTGTTTATTTAAGGTAAACTTCTGAGTGTTTGTCTACCATTCTACGATCGAAGCACTTAATTGAGTTGCAAACTGCATGATATTATTATATATGAAGGGGTATTGTTTTAATCTTTTTTTCGGAGGTAGGTATTTTTTTAGTGAAACCTTCTTTAGCGGCGTTGTGCACTTTTTTTGATATCGGTAATTTTTTTTAAACTCGCGTCAGGATCACGTGACCCTGTTAAAAAATCCGTAGATCATGTGACCCTGAGCGAAAATTCGTAAGACGAAGGGAGAACAATGAAAAACTGCTACAATATCATTAGATACGAAGGTAAATTTCGCCACCATCTACAATGTTATTATAGCACAGGTGGAAAATCAGGCGGTCCAGAAATCAGGAGACCCGCAGTTCGAGGCCGAGTAACGACAGTTTTTTTATTTGTGATTTATTATTTCAATTTTTTTTTATAATTATGTCAGTAAGATCGAAAAATATTATTCAAATTTCATCAGTATGTAATATAATGTTCAAGTTTTCACTTCTGCCGGCACTCTCGGAGTGCAACCAGTTTATTTTTTGTTCGGTTGTCGGTATCGTGAACGGTTAGCTATGTAAGTTGTAGCGTGTGCTACGAGCGTAGCTTGCTGTGCTACGGCGTAGTGGTCGTAGATAAATAATTTAAAAAATATTCGTTACTATCTTTTATTCGCGCAATTTCGCGTTTTTGCTTTAATTTTCCTCGTTTTTGCAACATTTTTCATTAATGCTCGGCTCCTTCTGGCAGTTGCGTAATGTTAGCCTTCCTTGATAAATAGGCTATCTAACACTCAAATAATTTTTCAATTCTAAAAGTTTAAAAACATAGTAATTAAAGAAAAAAATCAGTTTATCGTAAAAAAGCGTGGGGTGATTATAAATCAAATCAAATTTAATCTATTGACTGGTTTGTTGGTCTAGTGATTAGTGACCCTGACTGCTAGCTAGCCGGAGGTCGTCGGTTCGATCCCCACCCAGGATAAAACTTTTTGTGATGAGCACGATGGTTTATTCTGTGTCTGGGTGTAATTTATCTATACCTAGTCTAGCCATAAATATTGTTACGAAGAAAAAACATTTTTTTTTATTGCAAATAATATTTATTACTTTTACAGTGTGTTAGTTTAATACATAAATAAAAAACAATTCAAAATATAAAAAGCTTATTCGAAGTGGTCTCCATTGGCTGCAACACAGTCCTTTAAACGTTGAGGCCAGTTATCAATAGAAGCACGCACTCTTTCCATGGGAAAATTCTTCACTGCCAATCGTATGGATTGTTTTAGGGACTCCAAATTATCATGGCGTTTAGAGCAAGCCATACTCTCTAAAACTGACCATAAATCATAATCCAGCGGATTAAGATCGGGACTAGACGACGGCCAGTCTTCAGCTCTGATGAAGTCCGAAACGTTCACTTCCAACCAAGACTGCGTGGACCGAGCTTTATGACCCGGCGCTGAGTCTTGTTGGAAGGACCATACTTGGTTATTGAACATGGTGTTGTTAAGGGGTTTAACTACCTTCTCAAGAATGGTATCTTGATACACTTGTGCCGATGTTTTGATACCTTTTTCACAAAAATATGGCTCAGTCACTCCTTCATAGCTAACACCCCACCAAACCATCACTGAAGTCGGATAATGCCCACGTTGCACTCTGTCGACTAATTGGGAAGCTTCCTTAGAGCTTTGAGCATAAATACGGTCATTTTGTTTGTTAAAATGTTGCTCAACTGTAAAGATTTTCTCATCCGTAAACAAAATTTTTCTGTGACCTCCCTTTGCGTACCGCTTCAGTAGTTGCTTCGATTTTACCACCCTATTCTTTTTTAAATTATCAGTTAAAAAATGACCAGTGCGTCTCTTATAGGCTGCAAGTCCTAAGTCATCTTTTAAAATGCGTGACATGGTTCTGGGTGCTATCTTCATCTCCCGAGATAAAATCTTTTGCTTTCGGACAGGATTTCTTCGAATTCTTTCCTTTACTGCTTTGACCACCATTTTCGTACGAACACTACGTGGACGGCCAGATCTTTTTCTGTCACAAACAGAGAAGGTCTCATTGTACCTATTAATAGCCCGGTACACAAACATTTGACTAATACCAAGCGTATGGAGAGTTTTAAAAATTACATTCGGCTCCATACCAACTTTGTGTAATGCAATCACAGCGATTCGGTTTTCTTTATCACCCCACTTCATTTTAATATAGCAAAATATTGTACAATGTATTGGCGCCAAAATTAGAAAATACAATGAACAATCGTATAAAAATGACAGATTCCAAATTCAAATGTAATATCTTTCTTATTTTTAATTGTAACAGTATTTATGGCCAGACTAGGTACTATGTATGTATTTAGAAATATTTATCGATTAGTGCCATAGTACAAGCCCTGCTTAGTTTGGGATCAGATGACGTCGTGTGAGTTTTTCTAAATTATAAAAAAAATAATTGTCAAAACTCAAAACAACGACAAGCACCCCACTCTCTTTTACGACAAACAGATTTTTTTCTTAATAACTATTTTTTTTAACTTATAAAAAATTACATTTTAAGTCTTTACTACAAATATTTACAAAGGCGTGTTTTTTTAGTTTTTTTTAAGTATTATCCGTATTAATATTATAAAGCTGAAGAGTAACTACTAATCCCAATTGAAAAATTCTTTTACTGTTGGATAGCCCTTTTATCGAGGAAGGCTATAGGCTATATAACATCAATGAGAAATGTTGCAAAACGGGAAAAAATACACAGACAAAGTTGCGCGGGACAGCTAGTTTATTTTATACGATGAAATGAAGAGACGAACAGCTATTGTATTTTTTATACAATAACTACACCGAAGTAGTAAAAGCTACAGCGTACATTGTGTTTCTACATTTGTATTACCAACAGTAATTTTCCAAGTTATTTAAAAATAAGCTCTGTGTTGATCCGTCGTAAATTCACATTGCTGTGTCGTGATATACGGCGCTGGTGCTCGAACAACGAACGAACATAAATCTTTGGTTCTGCCTCGCTGATATATGCACTACACTATATAGGTGTGAAGGAATTTGTTACGTTATAACCTACTAGCTTTTGTGGTCTGCTCCGCCCGCGTCGACCCGTGACCACGTCGTGACCAAATCGATGCAATTCGAGCGAAACGTCGGATAAATAAAAGTTTCGTACCTACCTTTAAATAATTCACGCGATTAAGTCTCGAAATATATCTAATACATTTGTTTGCTAATTTATTCATAAGTACTTGGATGAGTATTTTTTTTTAAATAACGTTTTCTAAAAATGAAACTTTGTTAGATTGATTTATTGCTCCTGAAACCCCTGTTTACTAAATTTCATTGAAATCGTTGGAGCCGTCGTTAGAAATATATAAGTATGTTTATCGGTTGTCTGGTTTCCATAGTACAAGCTTAGCTTAGTTTGGGATCAGATAGCGTTGTGTGAGTTGTCCCAAGATATTATTATATTATTATTCTATATATATTCTCTTATTCTTGAATAAATATATACTAGCTTATGCCCGCGGCTTCGACCGAGGGAATATCAGATTGTTACCAAAATATATTAACGGCAAAGTTTGTACCCCCGGGGGGTAGGGGCAAATTTTCGAAAATCCTTTCTTAGTGCTCCCTACGTTATAAAAGGAATCCCTGTCCCAAATTTCAAGTTTCTAACCCTTATAGTTTAGGTCCTGCGTTGATATGTTAGTCAGTCAGTCAGTTAGCTTCTCCTTTTATATAATATATTATATGGATTCTTCTAATTGATTAAATTTAACCTCCATACACTTAAATATTAAAGGTATATTTAAATTATTGTAGGTATAAATTTCATTGTATGAAAGAAAAAATCATGTCAGGTGTGACTTGATCTCCGACCTTAGAGGTACCGGCCCTTAGCTGTTACAAACTCCGACACCGAGACATGTCCATGTAATTTGGCCGCATCATCGAATTTGGCCTCCATTTGGAACGATTTTTATGACAATCTTGACGTCATCCACCGAGCTTTCAAGGAACTTGTACGGCTTTGCTATGCTTGGCTTGTACAATTGCAATAAAAATCGTTTCAAATGGAGGTCAAATTCGACTTAAGCGGACATGCCTCGGTGCCGGAGTTGGTAACGGCTTAGGGCCGGTACCCCTAAGGTCGCGGGTTCAAGTATCGCCTGAGACGATTTTTTTCTTCATATATTTCAATTAATATGTATATCCGATTATGTTTGTTTTTTCTTTTTGTCAAACTTGTTTTTTTTTTTCGCTACTGCGAAAGGTGTATGGCATACGGGCTAAACCGTGGGCGAAGGCTAGTACTTCAATAAAAATTTGAATTATAAAGACCGGGCGAAATTGAAGAAATACCATACGTTTTTGAAGTCTATTAAAAATACGAGCAAGAGCATGTATTGCGGAACCTTACACTGAGCCATGCTCAGTGTAAGGTTCCGCAGCCTTGTATAATTGCATCAGCTGAAGAGCGTATGTGCATGGCACTTACGCCCTTTTCTTGAGAAACGCAGTTTTTTGGCATTAACTCAATGACAGTATATCCGATCATGTTCAACATAATTTTAAAGTATTTATTAAGCGCTACCTTTTTTATATATTTTTCATTTAGTATTATTTGTTATTCATTAAATAAAATCCGAGTTAAATGCCTGTTTTATACAGACAGACAGACAAACAGACAGACAGACGGACATGACAAAACTATAAGGGTTCAGTTTCTGTTAAGTGTTCTACGAAACCCTAAAAAATCAGAGCTTAAAATCGTCTTGAGCATATGCTGTCCTGGTATTTCGTAGACAGAATACACTAGAATCGCCGTTTGGTTTCACCTGCGTAGTTCTCGTTTTTGTGGAAATACAGGGATAAAAAGTAGCCTATGTCACCCTGGGATAGTGTAGCTTCCCAACGGTGAAAGAATTTTTAAAATCAGTCCAGTAGTTTTAAAGTTTATTTGTTACATACAGAAGTACAAATCTTTCCTCTTTATAATATTAGTATAGAAAACTGATACTTCGTGTAGAGAACATACGTGTATTTGTTTGTCACGCTAGTTAAATAAAAAATAACATTTTTCATTACAAATGAAACCTGCTATTACGTCGCACTAAGCTGCGGCTTACCGTTGAACAAGTTTCATTAAACCAACGGCTTTTATAACTCTGTTTGCATACCATAGTGCGGGGCAATAAAATAATGGTAAATATAAGTTGTTATTTTTATGTTACACGTTATTTAGCAGTTATATGTCTTCTAACCGATATTTTTTTTGCAACATTTTTATTGATTGATTCTCCGCTCCCAGGGGTCGTAGCATGGTGTTATATAGCTTATAGCCTTCCTCGTTAAATGGGCTATCCAACAGTAAAATATTTTTTTAAATTCGAACCAGTAGTTTATCGCGTTCAAACAAACTCTTCAGCTTTATAATATTGGCATAGGTATATAACGTTATAACGATTGTATATAACGTTATTCGTTATAACTAGTGTAAGCAGTGAGCATTTCTCCCGGCTCTAAATTTTGAGGTCAAGTGTGCGCTTTCAGTAAGTCTCAGTGTATGAGCCGTGAGTCGCGCTTCACTGACTCGTGACGAAATAATTAGTGCTCCTATTTGCTACCATTTAACTGGCATTTCTTTGAACAAAACCAATCAGCGTTTACCTCTTAGGTTCTCATGTGGGCCTGGTACTTTTGCATCAGATTTTTGCTCAGATTGACTGTGAAAGTGGCGATAATCTTGCCCTAGCGTCGGACTCGCAATCATGAGGTCACCGGTTCGAATCCTACTCATCTACCGATATGAACCCACAGCAACTAGGCTTAACAGGAGGGGTTAACAGCAATCCTGTTAACCCCTCCAGCTAAGCTCAATGGCTTGTGTTAGGAGTGGGTTCACGTCAGTAGTTTAATGGGTAGGATTCGAACCGATGACCTCACGATTGCGATACCGATCTTGTTTGTTTATTTTTTGCGCAAGTGGATTTTTTGTTTTTATATATTTTTTATTAGAAAAAAAAGAAAGAGGTGTCTTATGGATCTGGTTGGAATGTAGTTCTTTTTGCTATATCCTTTTTTGGGTTCCGTAGTCAAAAAAGGCTAAACGAAACCCTTATAGTTTCGCCACATCCGTCCGTCCGTCCGTCCGCAGCTTAGCTCAGCGACTGTTAGTACTAGAATGCTGTAAGTTTGCAGGGATCCATATTACTTATGCCGACAAAGTGAAAGTATAAAACTTTGAAAAACATTGAGGGTACCTCTGGGTAAGTTCTGTGATTTTTTTTTCACCTACTCCATCGTGTGGGGTATCAGTAAATAGGTCTTTTAAAAACGTTTAGGGGTTTTGAATACCATTTTTAAATTTAGGGATCCGTTTGTGAAATATTAAGCTTTAAAGTGCAATTTTTTTTTAAAGTCAAGTGCGCCCACTCCTCTGCCAGCTAAATGGTTGATGTTGGGTATGTGAAAAAAATTACGGTAATAGTTTGTATAGTGAAATTAAAAAGAGAAGTATCATAGCTAAAATTAAATAGGCTGTACAAGTTTACGAGTCACAGCTGATCAAATGAGCAGTAATAAAATCTTCGTAAAAATTACATTGAAAATTATTATTAAGTAGGTAACGTTGTAAGTATGAAATAAAAACAACAGAAAATCCACTTCTTAAGACGCGTTATTCAGATGGGGGGAGGGGGGGGGGACTAGGGAATTCTACATTGTGCGTGGCCCGACATGCACTTGCCCGGCTTTTTGTGTTTGTATTAACTAATGATTAAAAAAACTGGATATAAAACATTTTAGAAATTTTTCTATTTCAAATTAGGATTTTCCACATACCTATATTTCAAACATGTACAGAAACTGCACACGGACGAGATGAAAATGCTCAGATGGGTGGGAGGTGTGACTAGACTGAACAAAGTGCGAAATCAATATATCAGAGGCTCATTCAAGGTCGCACCGACTGCCAAAAAGGTGCCACTGGTACGGCCACATTCTAAGACGCCAAGATGACTACCCTGTTCCTAGGTCCTTGCGCTGACCCTGGCTCTAAATATACCCGATCGACTGCGAGGAAAAAGGCGACCGCTCTCCACCTGGTGGTCTTATATACAGAAGTAGATCCAAGAAAAGAATCTGAGCACTGAGATATATCAGAACAGAACACCCTGGCGCAGACGTATAAGGAGAACCTACCCCAGTTAAACTGGGAAGAGGGTTGGACAAAGAACAAGACAGATACCTATATTTCACACAGCCAGTTTGACATAAGTAAGTAAAAGACTTCGTTCGTGTAAGACTTCGTTAGTTAATAATAGTATATTTTGTATGACATCAAGAATTTATAATAAATTACCTGTCGAATTATGCAATTTAATTAATGTTCACAAATTTAAAAATGCACTACGGAAAATTCTAATCAACAAGGCTTACTATAATATTAAAGAGTATCTCGACGATAAAAATATTAAAATATTAGAATAAGTTTGTATGTTTATAAAGATTGTAATGATGTATTATAATAATAATAATATCTTGGGACAACTCACACAACGTCGTCTGATCCCAAACTAAGCAGAGCTTGTACTATGGAAACCAGACAACTGATAAACATACTTATATATTTCTAAATACATACATATTATAGATAAATAACACCCAGACACAGAATAAACCATCGTGCTCATCACACAAAGTTTTATCCTGGGTGGGGATCGAACCCACGACCTCTTGCGTAGCAGTCGGATACACTCCCACCGCGCCACAGAGGCAGTTTATTTTTTATTGTAATGTATTAATTATTGTTATTTAACCATTGACATATTATTGCATACTGGAATAAATAATTAATTATTTGATATTTGTACAGCGTACCATGGTAAAACATGTTGAACATACCAAACTTAATTTGAACATCTGTAATATTTTTATGTATCACAACGTATTGTATTACCACACATGTTTATGCAAATAAATTGATCTTTATCTTTAAACATTACAACCTTTAACAAAAATATAAACAAACTAGCTGTGCCCCGCGGTGTTACCTGCGTTATATTAGCCTATGTATTAATCCAGGGTGTCAGCTAACTACAAACCAAATTTTATTAAAATCTCTCCAGCCGTTTAGACGTGAAGAAGTAACAAACATACACACTCACACACTCACTCTTTCGCCTTTATAATTTAGCCTATGTGTTAATCCTGGGTGTCAGCTAATTCCAGACCAAATTTTATTAAAATTTCTCCAGCCATTTAGACGAGAAGAAGTAACAAACATGTTACAACATTAGTGTGAAGTGTGACTAGGTATAACACCACCTCCATAGTCTTGCTTCACATAATCATAAAAAACTAGGCAAGAGCATGTCGGACGACGCTTAGTGTAGGGTTCAGCAGCCTCAAATAAAGGCATCAGCAGAAGAGCATACGTTCATGGCACTTACGCCCTTTTGTTAAGAAACGCAGGTTTTTTGCAATAACTCAATGACGGTATATCCGATTATGTGTAAAATAATTTTAGTTTAAACTATTTATTAAGCGCTAGTTTTCTGATTTTTTTCATATTTTTTGGTCTCACAGTTCAAAAGTTAAGGGGGTAATTTAAACAATTTGTGCAACTTTCGGAGCGATTATTTACAAAAATACTAGCTGACCCGCGCAACTTCGTCTGCGTAAATTTTCCCCATTTTTGCAAACATTTTTACTTGCTGCTCCGCTCCCATTAGTTGTAGCGCGATGTTTTATAGCCTATAGCATTCCTCGATAAATGGGCTATCTAAAAGTAAAAAAAAATTTTTTTCAATTTGGACCCGTAGTTTCTGAGATTATCGCGTTCAAACAAACAAACAAACTCTTCTCTCTCTTCTAATATTATAGTATAGTTATAAATGTTAGGGGTGGATAACCCTTATCACCTAAGGGCATGAATAATAGATTGTAATTTTCCCTTTTTTCTTCCTTTTTTTTATAACAATTTTCATTGCTGCTCCGCTCCTATTGGTCGTAGCGTGATGTTATAACCTATAGCCTTCCTCGATAAATGGGCTATCCAACAATAAAATAAATTTTTCAGTGCAGCCCAGTAGTTCCTGAGAGTATCGCATTCAAACAAACAAACTCTTAGGGGTATGAAAAATAGATGTTGGCCGATTCTCATAGATACCGGATAAGCACAAAAAATGTCATCAAAATCGGTCAAGCCGTTTCGGAGGAGTATGGCAACGAAAACTGTGACACGAGAATTTTATATATTAGATTCTCTCAATCAAAAAAGGTTATATGAAACCTTAAAATGCTTTTGAAAGACCTGTCGAATGATGTGCTACGCGTTGATGTAACTGTAAACAGTAACTAAAAAACATTTTATACAGCTTCTGTTAAAAAATTTATTTTTATTATTTAGCTATCAAACTACTTGTAAGTAGCGGCTACTACAAGACATCTTTTCACAAAATTGTATTAATATTCATTGCGTCGTCTTTGAGTAAAATGCTTGTGACATACGAACGGACAGACAGACAGGCAGACAGATAGACAGACAGACATGGCGAAACTATAAGGGTTCTGTTTTTGCCATTTTGGCTACGGAACCCTAAAAACATTGATAAAATCAACATGAAAAAAAAATATAAAAATAATACAAATAACCTATACAGGGTGTAACAGAAAGGTGTGGTCATATTCAAAGGTTGGTATGTGCCCATGATACTGAGTGCACATACCTAATTTTATCAAAATCGGAGTACCATAAAAAATAATTAATATTTTTTTCATTCGTTTATTTATGAATGAAAAAGTTATTAATTAAAAAAAGTATGACTCGAAGAAGAAGTTCTATGCCATAATAATCCAATCCAATTGTGTACCAGGGAAGGTATAATTCTTATGGAATACGCCTTTCACTACAGAATTTTGACAAAAAGAATATGCTATAACTATGTAATAATAATGCACCCAGCTATGGCACCATGGTAGCTGCAATACTGATAACATACCCTATCCGCTGCTGAAATTTGACCACACCATTCTGTTACACCCTGTATAACACAACCTCCTTATTCTAGTTTCACATAATCCATACATACTTAATATTATAAATGTGAAAGTAACTCTGTCTGTCACGCTTTCACGCTTAAACAGCTAAACCGATTTAGTTGAAATTTGGTATAGAGATAGTTTGAGTCCCGGGGAAGGACATAAGATAGTTTTTATCGCGATAACCGACATCCACGCGGGCGGAGCCGCGGGTGAAAGCTAGTCTTGAATAATAGAGCTTTGATCGATGTCCTAATGTAATACTTTTTTCCGTCTAGCCCCTCAGCAGCAAACAAAAACGAAAATTGGTCATATTCTGGTTAAGGAAATGCTGCAAAGGTCAATATTTAGATGGGTTCTAGCATTTAATCCAAAGAGTAAACTAATATTTAATCCTACAAACGGATCAGCTACCTCTTTGGTTCTCATGCGAGCCTAGTACCATAGGCTCATTTCGATTCCATTTTTTATGCATATTTTATCCTAATTTAAACATACTATAGAAAGAGACCATATTGTCTATATGTTTTTCTTTCTGTTTTAAAACGAAACTCTATCTGTCAAGTTTGACACTGGCAGAGTGTGTCATACACGCGGTGTTTGTGTAATGTGTATTTAAATTTCCAGAATTATGTGTAATGTTTATTTTAATTTATTTCTTATGCATATTATTTAAATATATTAGCTTTCTGTCTCCTTCGTCAGCGCGATTTTCTTAAAAAGGGGTATAATGTTTTTGATTCACTTATTAATTATACAGATGTCTACAGAAAATAGAATCGATAAACGATAAGTGCTGCCTCGGTGGCGCGGTGGGAGTGTGTCTGACTGCTACGAAAGAGGTCGTGGGTTTAATTTCCACACGGGGAACCACTTTGTGTGATCCACAAGTTGTTGTTCCGAGTCTGGGTGTACTTTGTGTCCGTGACTTGTATGTTTGTAAAGATATCCGCGGCACAGGGCTTGTACCCGACTGAGGGAGTCGTCTTTTAAAAAATATATATAATATATATATAAATGACAAAATTGGAATAACTGGCATTTACGCGGGCTTAATCTAGATATTAATTAAACAAATTATGGTACCGTGAACATTTCCTTACTGTACAGTGCACCACACAAGTTCGCTCCACTCTCACGACGCGAGTCTAAAGAGCCTATATTCATAACTTGCGCCGTAGATCGTTCACTTGCAAATTTTCGCTTCTGCCTTCACTTTAACTAGGCTTTTAGGTTCTATTCGCGTAAGGCTAATTGTTTGTAAAGTATGTAATGTAATAAAAGATAAGATAGGATTAGAGGACTATAGTTAATTAGATGCGAGGTAGAAATCTTAAAAATACTTAAAACTAATTACAAATGAACATAAGAGGTAGAGATGCAGCGTCGTTGATAGGTAGAGACGCAGCGTCTATACGTCAAGATGAATGACGGTAGGTAGAGATGTAGCATCAGTGCGTATGATATACAACGACGATAGGTAGCTATGCCGCGTTATCGATAGGTAGAGATATAACAAATATCTTTATAATGGTGGCAGTATCATACCTCCATATATGCAGGAAAGGTGCTGCCACTATTATAAATTTAAATTTTATGCAAAGATAGAAAAGAATACAAATAAAGTTTATTCGCAGTAAATAGGGTATACATAAACAGGTGTTAAAGTATAATAATGTCAGTTCAACAATGTCAGTATTGACAATAGCATGCAAATCAATTATTATTAAGTAATTACATTAGTTTATCTGTAATAATAATACAATACATTAATATATTGATAGATACATTATAGATTTTCATAATATTGTATATATGTATTAAAAAAAATACATATTTTTTTTAATGGCAGTATCTTTACTTACAAAAGTAAATTCTTCTCTAAGTAACATTATGAAACGGGTACAACAATATTCACCTAAGTAAAATACTATAAACTGTACAATAAAATACATTAAATAAAAACTTAAAATAAAAATCGTAATATTTTGTAATGGTTAGGCCATTACAAAATATTACGAAGATCATTTATTGCCAGATGCACAGTTTGTAAAGTACTTGGGTTTTTACTTATATAGGAGGCTCATTTGGAAACATCACATACGGAAGAAAAGAGATGAAATTAACCACAAAGTCAGAAACCTGTCCTGGCTAATCGGCAGAAATTCCACCTTGTCAGTTGATAACAAGCTTTTGATCTACAACACAGTCTTAAAGCCAGTTTGGACCTACGGTATTCCCCTATGGGGCACCGCCAGTAAATGCAACATCTTGTGCCTTCAGAGAGTACAAAACAACAAAGGAGATTCACGAATACCTGAAAGTGCCTACAGTCCAATTTGAAATCGAGAGATTCAAAACTATATCAGTCAGTCTAGCGACAGATCGCAGATTAAAAAAAAAAAATCGGTTGTCTGTAAAGTCGGTTTACTGACGATAGTTGAACGTGATAACGTCATAAGAAAATACTGATGGAATGGTTTCATTTTCCAAAAAAAAAAATTTTTTTTTTCAATCACTATACTACACAATAATACATTTCAACCAGTCACTCAAGTAGGAGAGAGATAGATGTCGAACGCTACCGAACGCGGGCGGAGGCCGATTGTGCCTCTTTGTCGCTCATACCGAGCTTTCGCTTGCACTTAAAAGTAACGCCTCAGAGCGAGGTAACGCCTCATGAGTCATGTTTTTTCGTGCGTTCAGTCGGCTCCATCGAATTATAAGACGTTGTCACGTCAAAATATTTAAAAAATGCACACCGTTATTGTTCAAGTCTTCACTTCTGCCGGCTCTCCCGAAGTGCAACCCTTTGTATTTTGTTTACACGCTATCTATATACCATACGTGTACCTGTTTCTGCCCGAGAAAATACTTTATAGTTGTTCATTTTCTCACCGTTACGTTGGTGCGACAAGTGCCATATGCAAACAGTTAGCTAGCCGTGAACGTAGCCTTACTTGCAAATGTTCCAGCAACCATCCTGTATAACGATCTCGCCAGTACTTGAGGAGGAAAACTCCGTTAATTGACGGTTTTGAATAAACTCGGCTGGTGCACGGATTTGGTACTTTGTATAGTGCTAGTGGTGCAAGTTTTGGTACTTATATGCTTATATATGAACTTAGTTTTAATTAAGACAAATACATGAAGCAAGCATTTGCTTCATGTGCTTTTTTTAAGACGACTCCTGCATTATTATACTAGCTCTGTGTCGCGGGGGACTTTACAAACATAGAAGTCACGGACACAAAGTACACCCAGACTCGGAACAACAATTTGTGTGTGGACAAGTGTGGGAATCGAACCTACAACCTCTTGATTATCAGTCAGACATACTCCCACCGCGCCACAGATTCTATCCTAAGGTTTTAATATCTGACCAAAAAGCACCTCTAGTAGTCTCTAGTGCATAGAATGGAAAAAAACAACGATTTGCACTCCGGAATGCCGGCAGAAGTGAAAACTTGAACGTTAACGTTGTGAAAGGAACCCCTCCTTTTAGAACGTAGAAGAGCACTAAGAAAAGATTTTTGAAAATTCACTCCCTAAGGGTGTAAAACGGGGGTGCACAGTTTGTATGAAACTTTGCCGTTAAAATATTTTGGTAACAATATGGCATCCATGCCGGCGAAGCCGCGGGCATAAGCTGTTTCATAAAACCCTTCTACTTATCTACCCGTCTCATAGAGCAGCAATGCTGCCAGCAGCCAGCTGGAGGATTCAGCAGAGTAACCATTTTGCCTTGTTTTGTATTATTTAGATTTAAGTATGTACGAGTAATTATATATTTTTAAGTATCATTTAGTTTGTGTTAAGTTTATTACATTATTTTATACGTATTTGTTTTATATACATTTATATTTATTTTCTATTTTGTAATTAAGTATGTAGGTAATTTTATCAAAATAATTAGCACCTGCCACCCTTTTGTCTACACCACACAAAGGTTGTCTCGTAGTAAATGAAAGGAAGTTTTAAATAAAAAAATATAATAGTAAGACGAAAAAAATAATAAAGATATCTCTCGTATTTTAGTTCAAAATATGCACACAGCGCTACTTGCTATACCATTTTCATGCTCGAGCTACTGAAAAAAAGTCACACAGACATCGTTGATGTATCGTTCCGTATACTTGGAACACCTTCGGTACAAAGTGATCCGAGAAGCCGTGTCCGCATCCCAGTCCGTGTTTATTTTTGGATATTACGACGCCAGAAACAGTCATACAAATACACAACATGTTAAACTTATAGCATCCTTGATATTGGTTTTTTTTAACGTACGCCCCCCTCCACCCCCGGCGCGGTTTTTGAGTTCCTTATCCCTCCTCCCTGTATTCGACAAAATACCCCTCCTTTTACATCATAAGTTAAAACTACATTCTTACTAAAAGTACCAGGGCAACATAACTTCTAAAGAAGTATATTAACTCGCAATATGACACGCATAATTTGTTCCCTACCACGCGAAGTTGGCCGGTCCCTTCGAGATCATTTTTCAAACGGCGGGACCCGGGCTGGCCTAACATTAATCTTGTGAAACAATGGGCCGGTCCAACCCAATTGTTACATTAACTCTTGTTATATTATAAATGAAATATCGAGAAGCATTCCCTTATTGTTAGTTACCTTAATCCGGCGATTCTGCTCGCGTTAAAACAATAAAAATAATATTATATTTTTTTGGAATGACTTTAGTATATATTAAAATAATATGTTTCTTGAGTTTGTTTATTACGTTCTCACGACTAAATGGCTGATCGGATCTTAGTGAAATTTGACTTGGAAATAGATAGTATTCTGGGAATATAGGACACTTCTCATTTTTATAACCGACATACACGAAAGCGAAGTTGAGGGATACCGCTAATTTATCATAATGATTTTAGTGTTAATTAGGTCAGAATTACACACCCCGCCGAGCTCATTAAAATGTCTATCCGTTTACGAGATGTTTTGTCACAAACATGTAGACACAGGCATACAATTCATTACACACCTATTTTTGCATCAACAGTTTGCAAGCACAAACCGACAAAGTTAAATTTCTTTAAAAGTATGTACATTTTGTATAGCATAATACCAGGACGACATGAAGTACAAAGAGGTCCTTTGTCCCTAAGTTATTAATATAGATTACTATCGATATTCCAATAGTTCAAGTTAAATTATTGTAAACAATGAATTAATTACGAAAGTTAAACTATTGTAGTTAATAGTTTGAATACTTGACGTTAAGACCCTTTAGAAATAGTTTAAAATATAGTCTTATTTATATGTCAATTAAATTTATATAATCAAGCAAAGTTCAGATCTTAAGCTAGCGATAGTTCAGATCATAAAAAATGCTGGATTGCGCCATAATTTACCACTCTCTAGAAAGAGACAATGCGACTGTGCAGCCAATACTATTCTCTTTTCTTTAAGTTTTTAATGACAATTTATGTCAATATTTTTGTCATCTACTAGCCGCACGAGTGTCTTGTCTCTTTCACGCTTTGCAACCTGTATTTACTTCATACATGAAAGGAAAGGCGTCGCCCAGTCTTTATGTCTATAAGATACAAAGTACCAGGCGCACAGTAAAAGCGAGGAGATCTTTGTGGAACTGACAGTGGTAAAGTTGCTTAACCTCGCTGATCTCCCTAATTGTTAAGTCGTTGTTCAGTCAGAGTCTAATTGATATAATTTAATCTTGAATTAACTGAAAATTAGGCAATGTCAAATATGTTAGTGCCAATTCGTAGCGCGTTGTTACTTAGTTCCATATTTTAATTAATAATTTACGCTCCAATACTATTATAAGTTGGCAAGGCAGAGGTTTGGGAAACGTAGCCAAGTTCGCAATTTATTTGTTTAAGTTTGATATAGATGTAATATTTAAATAACTAGCTTTCGCTCTCGGCTTCGCCCGCGTGAATGTCGGGCAGTTCTTTTTTTTTTAAAGACGACTCCCGCATTGTCACACAAGCCCTGTGTCGCGAGGGACTTTACAAACATACAAGTCACTGACTCAAAGTACACCCAGACTCGGAACAACAATTTGTGGATCACACAAAGTGCTGTCCCCCGTGTGGGAATCAAACTCACGACCTCCTGCATAGCAGTGAGACATACTCCTACCGCGCCACAGAGGTTGTCAGAGGTTGCCAACAATAAATACTTAGCTTAATAGGTATTATTTCAATTTCAATGACAGTTTTCAAGCATATTTGGATGTGGTCGGCGTTTTTTGAGATTATGATATTGTGGTTGGATTCGTCTAAATCGTGGCAGTGATTTAATGAATATAACTATATCGCCTGGTCAGTCCCAGGAAAAAATGGCTGATAAGTAGGTCAGTCACGGGAACATCTGTCATTTGACGTCTGACGTCGTCCCGGGGAGCAAAATTACGTTATATCTTTAGAATTATGTATTGAGGCTATTTAATTGTATTTATTTAATATTTCTTTGATAAATAAGCTATCAGAAAAAGTATAAATGTGCGCATTTCACGTTGTATTTTGTCAATTCGAAGGTAAAAGCGAATCACGTGATTTTTTCTCATTTTTTTTTAGAAAAATTATGATTGATAAAAATAAAAGCCTTTATGCGCAATAATATAAACCATTTAACAATAATCACACTAATATTATACAGGTGAAAATTTGTGAGTGTGTGAATGTGTATGTTTGTTACTTCTTCACGTCTAAACGGCTGGAGTGATTTTAATAAAATTTGGCGTGGAGTTAGCTGACTGAATTAACACAGATTAATAAACCGCGGGTAACACAGCGGGGCACAGCTAGTCAATCATAAAAACAACCCACTTCATACATTTTTTACACCACAAGACCACTTAATGGCGATAAAGATATAAAAATAGTTTTAGTGGTCAAAAACCATCTTTGCATTATTGACTTTGTAATGAAACCAGTTTGGGGCACATCAGTTGGATGCTCTCAAAGTCTACAATGGACATAGAAACATTTTTTCTGTTTTATATATTAAGATAAAACAAAATTAATATATTAAAAGACTTGGCGCTACTCTCCCGTACACCCGATCCCAAATCCATTAATAAACGTCCAATAACTATTATAGTAATGGTAGTGTCGTGTTGTGGGCCGATGCTCTCACCATTTGTTTAGTAGGGGCATAGGGGCTCGGCAGAACTCATCGTGACGAGGCATGACCACGGGTGGGTGCATTCGGACGATACAACATCGAGAATACAGAAGACAAGCTTGTTTTTTTTTAAAAGCTTTTATTTAACTTACAATGTTTGTATGTGTGTTCGGCACGAATTTTGAAAGCTAAATGAGAAATCCAATTTGGTGTACATATTTGTCTTTGGTGACAGTACAATAATATGGTACCATTGAGCTGTTCTGATGATGGCGTCGGAAGGTGGCCATAGGAACTTCTGAACTAAAACAAGATAACACATCATAATTTGTTAAAATGCTCTCTGTAACGAAGCAATAACAAAAGCCGTGATAGGTAGTTCTTTAACTACCGGCTAGATGGCGCATGCGAGGGCCCAACTCGCGAGCATCAAGGGATAGAAAAATTTGAGGTCTAGTAACATAGTCCAGATAGGTGGTTCGCTTCCGGCCCCGGTTTGGCTACGGAAGTCTCGGGTTCGATTCCTGGGTCTGGACTTAAAATATTTCTATCTTTCAAAAAATGCAATTATTCTATTTTTAAAACAAGATAAGCCCATCGATTTTGGGCTAGATTGAGGTGAAGTTTAATTTAAAAATTGGAAAAGCTTGTTTTAAAAACTTTTAATTAGGTGGGTCACACAAGATGAGGTCCTGTGTCGAACCCATATTGAACCCACGACCTCTGGCTTAGGAGTCAGGGTCACTAACCACTGGACCAATAGGCCAGTTTCATATAATATGTAAGTACTTCGTTCGATTAATGCACACATATAGAACGTTCACTGACACCATTATTATTCTCTGTTGTAATCAATTATTATAATAATAATAATATCTTGGGACAACTCACACAAAGCTATCTGATCCCAAACTAAGCAGAGCTTGTGTACTATGGAAACCAGACAACCGATAAACATACTTATATATTTCTAAATACATACTTATTATAAATAAATAACACCCAGGCACAGAATAAACGATCGTGCTCATCACACAATGTTTTTTCTTGGGTGGGGATCGAACCTACGACCTCTTGCGTAGCAGTCGGATACGGTCCCACCGCGCCACAGAGGCAGTCGATTATATTATCTATACTAATATTAAAGTTGAAGAGTTTGTTCGTTTGTTTGAACGCGGTAATCTCAGGAACTACTGGTCCGCGGAATTAACGCAGACGAAGTTGCGCTGGACAGCTAGTCAATTATATAGCAAGCTGTCCCGCACAACTTCGTCTGCGTAAATTTTCCCCGTTTTTGCAACCTTTTTCATTGCTGCTCAGCTCCTATTGGTCGTAAGCAGCATGATATTATATAGCCTTTCTCGATAAATGGGCTATCCAACAGTAAAATAATTTTTCAATTCGGACCAGTAGTTCCTGAGATTATCGCGTTCAAACAAACAAACTCTTCAGCTTTATAATATTAGCATAGATTATTTTTTTCTTTTAAATGTAATTATGGTATTAATGAAGTAATTGCCAAAAAACGCCTATAAAGATTACTATAGTTACAAATAGAAGGTAAATCTTATTATCACTGGAACTCGTTCCTAATGGAAGGCATAAGTCAGCGGTTCCAAAAATCTATCGTGGCACATGAGTTTCTTGGCAGCTTCTTCTCATGAGCTTTACACTTGGAACTGCCGCCTAACCTCATTTTGTTTTTTTTTTCAAACAATCATAATTTTATAATTATTTGAATATGTATTAATTTGACGTTTTCAAATAATCTTTAACCTGATTTTACGAAATAAAGATATTTGAGTTTGAGTTTATCAAAATTCAAGCTTAAAGCGAACAAAGCCGCAGGAAAATCGTATTAAGTTACAAAGTAGTAACAAAAATATGATTTACTGCGGTCTGGGCTGGCGCACAGCAGGCGAAGTGTTCACGGTCCATTAATTCTGCGAGTTAATGTTCCTACTTTGAGACCGTCTGCTTCCTCTGGGTTCTTGTACTAGTACATTTCTTACTAGTTGTAGTTGCTAGTACAAAGAGCTGGTAAGAAATTTATTAGGTACTAATTTATCTATAGCTTGTTTGTTTGTTTGAACCCAGTAATCGCAGAAACTACTGATCCGATTTGAAAAATTCTTATTTTGTTGGATAGCCCATTTATCGAGGAAGGCTATAGGCTATATAACATCGCGCTACGGTTAATAGGAGCGGAGCAGCGACGAGAAATGTTGCAAAAACGGGGAAAATTTACGCATACGAAGTTGCGCGGGACAGCTAGTAATATTATAAAGCTGAAGAGTGGTTCGTTTAAACGCGGTTATCTCGGGAACTACTGGTCCTATTTGAAAAAATATTTTTTTTGGGTAGCCCATTTATCGAGGAAAGCTATAGGCTATATAATATCACGCTACGACCAATAGGAGCGGAGCAGCAATAAGAAATGTTACAAAAACGGGGGAAATTTACGCAGACGAAGTTGCGCGGGACAGCTATTTAGTAATATATATATACCTAGTAATAGTTATTGGAATAGAATATAGGCGGTACCATAACAATTTAAAGTCACAATTCACTAAACGTAAATGGCTCACTTTAGATCAACATTTTCATTACTTTCATAAAAGTTGCAAAGCTGATTATTTTATGCATAATAGAACAGCTCACGAAGATTTAGTTGCACAACAAAAATCTCGAAAAAAAAAAACTAGAAAACTACAAAAAATCGGGAAACATGAACGCGGAATTGATTTGGGTACTACACAATACGAGGGACCACAATTCAACTTTCAGAGCGATTATTTCCAAAAATATTCATGTAAAAAAAATGATTTTAGAAACCCTAAAATCTTTTTAAAAGACCTGTCGAATGATGGGCCACACCATTCAATTCAGAATTTTTTGGTTCACTAAGGAAAACACTACGCTTGTGAAAAGTCAGCATATTGATTTTGGGTCTGATTAATTGAAAGCGGCGGTAGCATAATGGCTAAGGCATCGGTCTCGCTATCGCGAGGTCGCGGTTTCGAATCCTGGCCATTATACTACCGACGTGAACCCACTCCTAACACAAGCCATAGAGCTTAGCTGGAGGGGTTCACAGGATTGCTAGTAATGTGGGACCACAATACCCACATTGCTAGTTATCTTATTTAAAAAAAAAAAATCTACATGTACATGCACTCTTTTCAAATTGTTTAATTCAGTAGTAAGGTGCTGCCACTAATCTATACTAATATTATAAAGCTGAAGAGTTTGTTTGTTCGAACACGATAATCTCAGGAACTACTGGTCCGATTTGAAAAAGTATTTTACTGTTGGATAGTCCATTTATCGAGGAAGGCTATAGGGTATATAACATCACGCTACGACCCATAGGAGCGGAGCAGCAATAAAAATGATGCTAGAATAGAATAACTAACTGAACCCTGTGGTTTTTTGGGCCAGGAAACCTCGCGGTTGTTCATCACAATTTGATCATTGGTTTCAGAATGGATAGAGGACAAACATACTAAATACTAACAGTGATTTTTATTTATGTAGAAAAAGATAGCTACAGTACTGTTACCGATGCTATAACCCTTGTTCTCACGACTGACAGTCAGTTAATATCGCTCGACGTAACTTGACATGGCAGCAGCTCACTGCAATACGGCAAACATGCCACAGACAATAGCATAGTGTTAAAAAGGGTGTCAAGTTATTTTTGTATTTGAATGACTACTCATTCAGATAATTTCTTACAGATGGTTTATATATATATAAATATATAGCCGCGCACAGAGGCAGTCGCTATATATATATATATATATATATATGCCTCTGTGCGCAGCGGAAGTGTATCCGACGGCTGGTTTTTTTTCAACTTTGTGTGATGCGCACGATGGTTTATTCTGTATCTGGGTGTTATTTATCTATAATATGTAGAAATTTTGCATAGAGAATCCCTTATACTTACTATGAAATAGGATCTCACTAAGCCCAGGCCAGTCGCATAAAAAAATCCTCAGGACGGACAGGTATTTCAAAGTATTTGACCAAGTATGCCATTTTGTAATTCAAAAATATTATTTTAATTATTATTGAAAAAGATACAAGAAGAGAAGTAGTTAAAAATGTACACAGGCTCTTTTATATTTTTTGATGATTTCTAAATTATCTGCCACGATCTTAGCCACATGAAAATCGTTTGCCATTGTTATTATTCTGTTGTTATTGTTCAATAATAATAATATATTTTGAATTTAATTGAATTTTAAAATTACAACGCGGCAGACTTTAGCACATAAAACACCTTTAATTTTTGTATCTGATGGGCCTGAGGATCTCGCGCGGCAGCCACTCTGAGCTTAGTGAGTCTCCACTTTATAAAATGTTAGGTATGAGAGATTTTCTATGCAAAATTCCATGTCTCCTAAACAATATTGCTCAAAATCCAAGATCAAAATTTTGATTCGTAATTGTTTTCGATTCGTTTCGAGATTCTTACCGTATTCTTATATTTATGAGCTAATATGAACTGCTAAATTCAATTTCTGTTATTTATTGATCTTGTGACGATTCATTGATGGTGTAAGCCGGTCGAAACGTCAAGTAATACTGTAAGGGAATAAACGCATTTATGATAGATATCATAAATGCGTTTATTCCCTTGTTGAACTGTGTCAGTATTTAAAAGAGAGAAACATGAGCGTTGCTCGCAGTTGGTGGTGTACCTGTCTCACACATAACCAGACATTCTAACTTATTTTTGCCTGTTCTATGATGGCCATTGTAAGCCATTATTTATGAGAAAAATACCGGGATAACAACAGTAGAAGTAGAAGCAAAAGACAGATTGTTAGTTTAGAAATTCATTATATTTTGATCCGATTTTGCACGCGGCTTTTTTATTAGGTGGTAACGGAGATAAGTATATTCGTTGAATCGATCTCTACAGGGTGGGTTTGAAGTCAGTCGACAAATTGATAAAAGATTCAGTACGTGAAACAGCCAATTAAAATTGTTATATGCGTGTTAAAAACTTAGACTGATTTTATGGTCTATTAATAAAAATGTAATCAAAATCAATAAGTAGGTTCATTTTTCCTAATAAATTGAATTTTCAACCTTTTAGTATTATTGTCCAACATCTAATACTTAAACAAATTAATTAATGATAATAATAATATCTTAGGTCAACTTACACAACGCTATCTGATCCCAAACTAAGCAGAGCTTGTACTATGGAAACCAGACAACTGATAAACATTTTTAAATATTTCTAAATACATGCATATTATAGATAAATAACACCCAGATACAGAATAAACCATCGTGCTCATCAGACAAAGTTATATTCTGGGTGGGGATCGAACCCACAACCTCCGGCTTAGCAGTCAGGGTCACTAACCACTAGACCAACAGACCGGTCAAAAATTATATTATACAAGTCCAATTATAAAACCGGGCAAGTGCATGTCAGGCCACGCACAATGTAGGGTTCCGTAGGCCCCATCCATCCGAATAATGTGAGAAGTGGGGTTTTTGTTGCTTTTGTTTCATACTTATAACGTTAAATCTACATAATAATATTTTTCAATGCAGTTTGTACAAAAATTTTGTCGCTTCTCATTTGATCAGTTTTACTCGTAAACTTTAAAAGTCTACTTAGCTGTGATAGTTTTCCTTTTCGGTTTAAAGAATTTATTCTCATAAAAAACATTACATTTTCTTAAAATGAGAAAAGAATTTTAATTTTTTTTTTTAATAACATTTTTGGTGCATGCAAAAGTTAAGTTATAGTTTCTGTAACATAGGTTTTCAGTTTATTTTTGTACATATTAATATTTTCACATTCTTTTATTTCATTTGGCAGTTTGTTGAACAGCTGTGCTCCTTCATATAGTATTGTTTTTTTACCATAGTTCGTGCGTGGTTTAGTTAACTGTAGTTTGTGTCGGTTTCATAGGTGGTGTGTTGTTGTTTTTTTATGTAATATTGTGTTTGTTTGAATGTGGTTGGAAGTAATTTTTTTAACTAGTATACAAGTGTTGTATATATAAAGTTGAGTGATGTTCAATAATTTAGTCTTTTTGTATATTGTTTCTGTTGGAGTTAAGTAGTGATAGTGTTTAAGTGTTTTTATAATTTTATTTTGTGTTCTTTGTAACGGGCTTAGGTTGGTTACAGCGGCTGATCCCCAGATTTCAATTAGATATTCTAGATGAGACTTTACTAACGAGTTGTAGATGACGTCACATACGTTTTTTGGGATACAGTTTTTTATTTTGCGTATAGCTCCTAATATAGATATGAGTTTCCCTTGGACGTGATCGATGTGCGGTTTCCATGTTAGTTTATCGTCTATCCATAATTCCAAATATTTCTCACAAGTTGAGCGTCTTATTATTTTATTATCTATCGTGAGTGGTGTGAAAGCTGGTGTAGTTTTATTTTTTGCTGTTAGAATCATGTATGATGTTTTAGATGTGTTAATTGTTAATAAGTTGTATTTTAACCATTCATTTAATATGTTGAGATCTCTTTGCGCGTCACTTATAATGCTGTGGATCGATTTGTCAAAGTAAAATAGGCAAGTATCATCGGCATATAAGGTTAAGTAACCTGTTAACCCTATCTTGTTTATATTGTTTATGTAAATAAGGAATAATAATGGACTGATAATTGATCCCTGTGGGCAGCCGTAGGACACATCTCGAGGCGAACTAATGAAGCTATCTATTTTTACTATCTGGCGTCTATTTTGTAGGTAGGAAGTAAACATATTGAGCGCTGTACCTGTGACACCTATGTTATTGAGCTTTTGTAACAACTTTTGATGACTCACCGTGTCAAAAGCTTTTTTTAAATCGATGAATATTCCTAAAGTGACGTTTTTCTTATCAATATGCGTTTTTATTTTTGTTACTAAATCGACAGCTGCAATAAGGGTGCTCGATTTAGGACGAAAGCCATATTGTTGATCGATTAACAGTTGTTTTTCATTTATGTAGTTATTCAGGCGTGTATACAACACCCGTTCAAAGATTTTGGACATGACGGGTAATACCGATACTGGTCTATAGTTACCCGGATCAGATCTATTTCCGGATTTAAAAATGGGGCTAATCTTGGCAATCTTTAGGGAGTCAGGAAAGATGCCGCATTGCAAACATATGTTTAAACATACATTAAGTTTGTTAGTCTTCCAGCTATTATAGGTTTTAAACACTTTACTGCTTTAGTGCTGATACCGTCTATTCCTGTACTACAATTAATATTGAGGTCGTCGATGATTTTAGATACTTCAGTTAAACTGCATGGTGTGAATTCGTTTAGTTGTTTTTCGTGTAAGTGTTGTTGTTCGTACATTAGTGTATTGCCAGTGTTTGTGTGATAATTATGTGGTATTTTGTTAGCTAAATCAGCACCCACGGATGTGAAAAATGAATTAAAAAAATCGCATATTGCGTTACCTTCAGTCACGACAGATCCCGTACTTGATGTCAATTTTGGAGGAGCACAGTTGTCCCTAGTTTTAGTTAACGCTAAATCATTTATAAGCTGCCACATTTTTTTCGGGTCACTTTCACTATTCTTGAAAAAGCCATGGAAATAGTCACTTTTTTGGGTCTTGATCATAGTTCTGACTTTGTTTTGTTCCTTCTTAAATTTCTCAAATAAGTTTAGATCGTTTGGATTTCTTTTTGCTTGCTGGCATAGGTTATTTCGCAAATTTATTGAGTCTATAATGGTTTTGCTTATCCAGTCTTCTTTAAGGGGATTTAATATTTTTGTTTTGTCTTTTTTATGTATATGTATATGTTCTGAGATAAATCTTTCCAAGTAATTGTAGTCGTGATCTTCGTTGTTGTAGTTTGCTGTAAGGGTGCTGTTATAGAGGTTTTCGTAGTCAAGGGATTTGTAATTTATTACTTTCTTAATCCGTGGAGCCAAGCTTCCTATTTCTATATACAATTGCTTGTGATCCGATAGGGGTGATTCTATGATAGACAAGTTGAACGAGTTGTTTTTAATGTTTGTACATACGTGATCCAAAATTGTGTTAGTTGAGGTGGTTTCACGGGTGCTGTAGGCGGGGTTTATTTTGTTAAGTATTTCATATCCGGTTCCTTTTATTTCGTGCAAGTATTTTGTGGGTATTCCTGGGTGTCCGTATTCAATAGGTCGACGTTAAAATCTCCGATGACTATTGATCGTTTTCGAGCTTCTAATTGTGCGGTATATGTTTCAAGAAAGTCGTTGATGTTTGTGTCTCCCGGCTTATAGATAGCACCAATATTCAAAGACAGTCTGTTTATATGTATCCATAAAAAATGGTTTCCGTTTTCGCATAGATCCTCGGTTATTTCATATTTAATGTCATTGTGTATGTATATTGATACGCCGCCACCTCTTATTTCATATTTAATGTCATTGTGTATGTATATTGATACGCCGCCACCTCTTCTGTCGATAGTTATAGATATGCCTGTAGTTCGGTAACGAGTACAGTTTTGCATCATTTTCTGACGTGATCCATGTTTCCGTAAATATTAATATGTTGGTAGTTCTTGTTATTGTTTTTAGAATGCATTGTAATTCATCAAACTTGCCAGTCTTTCGGATACTGCGTAAATTTGCATAAAATAATCTGAGCGACGATGAACGATGGGGTATGTCTTCGTAGTTTTTAATTATGTGGTGATTTAGTATTTTGTGTGATTGATTAGTTTTAATTTGTTTTTGTGAGGGTAGCATCACTAGTTTTTTTGGTTTATTGTGTCTCGAACAATTTTTGGGGTGCCTTTTGTATATTTGATGCATATCTCCTTTTCTCCATTTTCTTTACGCGATTTTAGTTCGTCCCTCAGTGATTGCAAGTATTTTTTTTGCAGTGGAGTTTGGTCAGAGTAGACCCGTATGTTCTCAGGCAGTTTGGTTTTAGTGCGCAGTATGTATTTCGGGGTTTCATGGTTGTCAAAACATACTTTTATTGGTCGGTTCTTATTTGGTATATATTTACCTAGTCTTATACATTTTATCGGCTTAGGACATTCTTTGTCAATCGTTGTTATTAGCTTCAAAACTTCCTGAGTATCGTAGGTTTGTCTATCAGTTGGACTTTTATTATTTGTTTCCGAAATACCCACAACAACAATGTTTCGTTGACGCTCGTATCGGTCTTTGAGTTCAAGGATGAGGTTTTCTTGACAGGCGGCGATATTCCGCTGTTGATATTTCCGTTGATTTTTTGTCCTTTATTAATATTATTTCTGCTTCAATATTTTTTATTTTATCCTGGTTTATGTTGGTGCATATCTTCATATTTTCTAATTCCGGGTTTATTTTTTCGAAACGTTTTGTAAGGTTTTCTGTGGCCAATTGTATTGTTTTGATCTCGTTTTTTATTTCAGATATTTCTTCTCGTATGAAGTATAAGTTTTCGTTTTGTTTTTTACCAAAATCCTCTAGAAAATTCATTATATCCTTTTAATTTCACTATATATACTACTACTGTGAACTTTTGCACATGCCCAACATCAACCATTTAGTTAGCAGAGGGGGGGACACTTGACTCTAAAAAACACTTTAAAGCTTATTATTTTACAAACCGATCCCTAAATCTAAAAATCCTCTTTACAATCCCTAAACGTTTTTAAAATCCCAAATTCTAATTCTAATTCAACATTCTTTATTCACTTAGGATGCAAAACAACTCTTGTGATACGTTGGGATTCTACATGTATACATGTAATGCCAAGTTCGTAAACAATAGGTAAAACCGGGGAAAAAACCTGCAATAAAAATTCGCGGTCACTCTTTTCAAATTGCCAATGTTTGAATGTTTATAAACTTGATATGGGGGTAAGGTGCTGCTACTAATATACTATACACCATGATAAAGGACTGATGCAAATTGTATTATCAAAAAGTTGAAACATGAGATAAAACAAAATCAGCCTTATTGGGTACAATATAGTAGGGGCATCTACTTACAACAAAGGTAAAAACTATATGTGCTTAAATTTTGGCCAAAGTACTTGTAACGAATGTTTAAATATAAAATATTAATTGATATCAAAAAGGAAAAGAAAAGAATGGCCTTTATTCGTCACGCAGAATCTTTACTTACAAAAGTCAAATCATGCTCTTTATCAATGTGACAATTAAAACAAAGTGACAATAAAAATTCACCAAAGCATATTAAAGTAACAAGGAGCAAGCAACTAGATCCATTTTTCTTTATCATTTAAATATTCATCCACTGTATAATAACCTCTACGTAAGAGATTATTGACTACATTTTTGAACTTAATCACTGATAGACTCATAATACTAGCTGGTATCTTGTAAAATACTCTCACAGAAAGGCCCCTAAATGAATTTTGAGTTTTATGTAGCCTATGATATTGACCTACTAATACCTCACACGACGGGGTAAATGAGAAAAAAAACTTGAGAGGTGTCAAGGGATGGGACGAAGTTCTTATCTTAATTTTTTTTTTTATTATTTTCGCAACACCACACTTTTAAATGCGAAATAGAAAGACGAAACGAAAATAACTTACAAAAAGACGATTGTATACCGAAGGCTCGAACCCACAACTACACAATTGTCACCAATACTGTGTACGGAATTTATGCCTCTAGACCAAATCGACTGGTGACTTCTTCGTCAAATTAGATGTTCATTATCTTACGCGCACGCCGCACGGCTTGTGTGTGTCGAAAAGTGTCGTTACAACTTTTCGTGAGAATTTTTTCCGTCTAGCCCCCTTTCACAACGCGCGATAAGGAACTTCGTTCCAAAAATCACACCTCACTTTACATGTACTTAAACAATTTTTTTTTAAAGATTTTATTCTTTCACTTTGTCTATAAATAATAGTTTTATAATATACACGAAATTAACCAAAATTTTCGTTAAGGTTTGTGACTTGTACTAAAATTTTGACAAACATGGCTAAACTTTTGGTGTTTGTCAACATTACGGATGCTCATTTTGCTGGCATCGACCCCCATTATTTCATTATTTTCTGTTTAAATCTTGGTATTCCTGTAATCCCCAAACAGCTTCAAATACCTTACACTCGTAACATTTTATATGATCGTCTTGAGATGGGCATTATCATAAGGTTTTTGATTTTCTCTCGAACTATAGGGGGGATAACAAATCTATACTAATTTTATAAAGCTGAAGAGTTTGCCTGTTTGTTTGAACGCGGTAATCGCAGAACCTACTGATTGGAATTGAAAAGTTATTTTACTGTTGGATAGTCCATTTATCGAGGAAGGCTATAGGCTATATAACACCACGCTACGACCAATAGGAGCAGAGCAGTGAAAAATGTTGCAAAACAGAGGAAATTGACGCAGACGAAGTTGCGCGGATCTGCTAGTTGGTAATATATTGGTTCGAACGGTGTGAATATATGATGGCGTACAACGCGGAGTATTATATATTACCTATTCATATAACATGCAGGTAATACATATAAACCATTCCAAAGAAATTATTTGAAAGATAGTAAAAACCACACGAAAATCCGTTAAGTCTCCGGGGCGTTGGGAGTGTATCCGACCTCTTGCGTAGCTGTCGTGGGTTCGATTCCCACACGGGACACCACTTTGTGTGATCCACAAAT